>CAUYLG010066850.1:0-82854 GCA_963573385.1 Cacajao melanocephalus
TTTTGTTTGTGGTAGTGCCCCCACTTTGGGCCACTTTTTTACCTTATTGTCAAAATTTGATATATTTTTTTTAAAAAAAAAAAAAAAAAAAAAAAAAAAAAAAAAAAAAAAGAGGAAAAGAAAAAAAAGAAGTGAAGAAGAAAAGGAGGAATGTAAAGGATTTATAAGGATTATTGTATAGGAGAGAAAATAAAGATATTTTCTTTCAATCATAAAGACTATAAAGAATGTGTTTTAAATTGCTTCAGGAAAGGTCAGCCTTAACTGTTATTTGTGGTTTCCCTAAACTAAGTACACTATAACATGCTTCTGTCTCCTTGCAAATGCTATTTCTTCTTGGCTTGCTTTTTTTCTTTTGCAAGCCTTTCTTAACTTCACCTACCAAGTAAAGCTTTCCTTTTCTGGCTTGTAATAGACTGCATCATCATTGCTCCTGTTTTGCTTCTGTATCTCCTCCCAGGCAGAGATTATATTTCATTCACCTTTAATTCCCCATCCTATTGCAGTGTCTTGAAAATACTGATGTATGTTGAAAGAGTGAAAAGTTAAATGAAAAAAAAAAATATCTTGACTGAAGAGTTATAGGTTGACAAAAGTAAGTCATTGGGGAGAAAAATGTGAAACTTCTGACTTGTCAGAAGGTGAATACATAAAGCCTCAAATTTACAGATGAGGCAATGGGCATGTGGTGGCCACTAGAAGTTTCTGTTTCTATCAGACCTGTTACTTTATGTGTGAGCACAGAATCTGGGACCACACTCCTAAGGATACTTTCTGTTGCAGTTCCTGCATGACTGAATGAGAAAAGGTATAAGGTGCAGTTTCTTATATCAGAGCAGCAGCTTCATAGCCTGCAACCAGAAAGCCTGAAATCATAAATACTGGCCTTACAACTAGGAAAGGTCAACTTTCTCACAGAATCTATCATAATTTATAGAGAGGAAAACATTCTGCATTTTATTTTAACCACAGTGTCACAAAATTTACAGTACATAAACTTCATCTGAGGAACTTGTAAACCCAGATTCCCAAGGCAATTGACTCCGAAGGTATTGGGAGCCGCTAGGGAATCTGCAATTTAACTAGTGTCCTGTGATTCTAATGTGTTTAGCCCTTCAGAACCACTGTTCTATATTAGCTACAGAGAACAATTTTTTTTGCTAATTACTTGACAAAAAGCCTGGACACTTACCCAAATAAATAAAAATGATTTAAAATATGTTTAGCTTCTTTGGAATTCATCAAGTGATGCAGAAACTGTATAAATTCCTATTTTGTACAAGGTAGAGGCACATGATGTCATGGTTAGAGACTGTGCTCTGGATTCTTACCGTGCCATTGGATAACAGCATTTTGGGGAAAGATACTTAATGTTTCACACTCAATTTCCTTTTTTTTTTTTTAGAATGAGAATAATAGAAGTACATATAGAACAGCCACAAGGATAAAATGAGATAATGCATATTAAGTGTTTAGTATTGTGTCATGCTCCCAGGGTCAGTTTAATAAAGGTTAGCAGTTGTGATAATAATCTAACTTATAATTTTGAGGAATAGAAAATTGAAAAATACAAAGGGAATAGAAAAAAAAGAAAAACTATGTATAGATATCTATGTTATGACAAGGGCAGTGCTTTGAGCAAAGTATATGATGTCAATTTTATAAAACAAGCAGAGATAAAATTCTGTGGCACTCCAGAAATGAAAATATTGTATGCAGTTGTGAAGTATGAGCTCTGGGAAGGCACTGTGGTTGAAATTCCATTCAATTTGGGTCCTGAGGAATCAGTAAACTATGAATTATAGACAAGGGAGAAAACCTTAAGCTAGAGTTTGAAAGCATTGAAGCACATAGTGTGTATGGGTATAGGAGTAGTTCTATTTTGCTTCATCAGGGGAGAAAGAAATAAAATTAAAATGTGTCACGAGTCTGAATAAACTAGCAAGTGAAGACTTCTGCTTATTTGATGACTTTTTCTACACAGGTGTATCTAAAAAACAGAACAGCAAACCCTTTTATTTACAGCTTGAGAAGCAGTCCCAGGGCTGGTAACTGGAATGTCAATATCCTGCCTTTTCAAAATGCAGTGAATCAATTGGAGTTGAGAAAAGAGGTCTCTATTAGTCACAGATAAACATTCAACCGAGCCTGTCACATGAACCTAACAAGAGGGAAGGTACAAGCACTATTGAACAGATGCAGCTTTTTGTTGTATGATCTCCAGCCTTTTCCAAAAGGGAACATTGAAAAAATGATAGTAGGTAGAACTGAAGAGAACTAACACAGCCTTTGGTAACAAGCATCACCGTGTCATTACAGGCACCTGGAACCCACCTTGACTCTAGCATTAACCCCTTCTGTATTTGGGGGAGATTCTAAAGCCTTAAAGCAACTTTCCTTCTAGGGCTGTGACTCCTGACTAAATTGAAAGGAAAATTATTGCTATAAAATGCCTCAAATCCTAGCATTAAGACAGTTATTAAGAGGTACTTCTATAGGCAAAGATATATTAAATTAGTACTATGTTTTTAAACATACTGTAAAATATGTTACATACTCTCTTAATTCCAGCAGTGTTGAAGAAATTGAAACTGAGTTTTTTGAAATTTGCAAATAAGTAGTAATATGCAAAATCCATGGTGTATCAAGTTACTAAGTATCTGCAATAAAGATTTTCTAATTATATAATGTGCTTGCTTTCTTTTTCCCTTCAGGGAAATTATATAATAAAAAAAATTGTGGGGCAGAGTTCAGATGTTATAAAAATACACCAGAGAGTGTTGGCTTTTTTTCTATATGAAAAACTAGTATACTTAAATTATGTACATATGTATAGATATGTATGTTTAAAATATCTATTTAAAAAGTATGCATGCATATATACATGTTTTAAACATATATGTATGTGTTTAATTCAACAAGGCAAATGTTCACAGGATTTCTTGGAAGGTATTCTTATTAAAATGTGTCAGTGTGTTATTAGAAGAATATCTAACCTCATTAAGAATCCAGAATTATGCATGCTATGTATTTATCAAAAAAGGAATGTTATCCAGAATATCACATTGAATAAACAACCCCAAATGATGTCTACCCTACGAAAGGAATGAGCTGGCCTCAGATGAAGTATAGACCATGTTATTATTTCTGAAGGTGATATTAACATACTGAATGCAAGGAACGTGGTTTGTTGAATGACCTTTAGATTTCAATATGACAATCTTAAGCTCTGACAAAGTTGCTGACTACTTTAATGGATAGCATAATTGATTTTTCTAATGACCCATCCTTTATACTTTCAAAATGTATACATCAATTATTGACAGCATTATCAGAATGATGAAATGACAATACAGATTCACCATATAGATGCCATGTTAAAAAGATACACAATCTACTTAATTCAAAAATTACCTAGAAGAAGCAGGCATTAGTTTGAGTCTGAATAATAGTATCATGAACCTAGGGACAAGTAGAGGGATAATTTCAGTAAACATCTAACTCAATCTTTAGTATAAAAAAGTGAAAAGGAAGCTGAGTATCTCAGAAAGGAGGAAGCTCAACTGAGCTTATGAGTGTGGATTTGAATTATTTAATGAATCTTGTGATTTTGTTATTACTAATGTTTATATAGAGAATAGGCATTTAGTATGAAAGTAGTTGGGGAGCCAACATATTAGTAATACTTTAAAAGTTACCATTTATATTCTAGAACATTAATTAATGAAGACTTCTTTATTTAAGAACACTTTATATACAGAAATAATTATTTCTTTTTCTTTTTTTAATCCTTTGAGAATGGTTCTCACTCTGTCATCCAGGCTGGAGTGCAGGGGCATAATCACAGCTGACTGAAGTCTTGACCTTCCAGGCTCAAGAGATCCTTTCATCTCAGCTTTCTGAGTAGCTGGGACCTCAGGCACACACTATCATATCCAGCTAATTTTTATTTCTTATTTTTAATAGAGACAAGCTCTCACCATGTTGCCCAGGCTGGTCTGGAACTCCTGGGCTCAAGCAATCTTCTCACCTCTGCCTTCCAAAGTGCTAGGATTACAGCCATGAGCCACTGTGCCTAGCCAAAGTTTTAATTGATAAAACGTACTGCTTGTAGAAGAAATGTATGCCTCTTTAACGTAAGCTTTGGAAAATTTCAAGTTCTTTTTAAGTAATATCTACTTCTAGTCTGATAGCAAAACAGCATAAATGTGGGTTGCTTGCACATTTACACACTTTGAGGACTCTAATTGAAAAAATTTATATTATGGTTGCTCTTTATTTTCACCAGGACTCAATCCTCAGAGCTTGAGGACAGAGCTTGTCGTTTATTTGTAATAGTAATTATGTTCCACTATTTGGCATATTGTTCTATTCTGTGTCTGGACATGTTCCATTGATGAAAAAACATATTTAGATTATAGGGTGTATTAGTCAGGGTTCCCTAGAGGGATGGAACTTGTAGGAGAGAGATATATATATGCACACACATACATATATGCATATATACAGATATATATACATATACACATATACACATGTACATATATGTATGTATATATGTATGTGTATATATATGCATATGTATGTATATATATCTCAATAATATATATACGCCTAATAAACCCCCATATAATAACCCCCCTTATATATGTATATATATTAACTTACATGATATAATATAATAATATATATAATATGCATGTTATATATTAACTTACATGATCACAAGTTCCCACAGTAGGCTGTCTCCAAGCTTGAGGAGTGAGGAGAGCCAGTTCGAGTCTCAAAACTGAAGAGCTTGGAGTCCAATGTCCAAGGGCAGGAAGTGTTCAGCATGGAAGAAAGAGGTAGGCTGGGAGGCTAGGCCAGTCTCTCCTTTTCATGTTTTCCTGCCTGCTTTATATTTGCTAGCAGGTGATTAGATGGTGCCCACCACAGTAAGGGTATGTCTGCCTTCCCCAGTCCACAGACTCAAATGTTAATCTCCTCTAGCAACATCCTCACAGACATACCCAGGATCAATACTTTGCGTCCTTCAATCCAATCAAGTTAACACTCAGTATTAACCATCACACAGGGCAAAATAATTTATAAGGCATGGAACAGTTCAGTTTTACAAACATTTGGTACATAGTTACTGTGTGTCAAAAATTATTTCCTTAAATTTTTGTTTATAGGTACTCTTCAAGAATTTTAAGCAGATAAATTAACATGGATGTTGTATGAGAGATGAATTGAGGCAACGAGCCCCATTAAGAGGGGGATGCCATGGTTCAGGTGGGAAATGTCCAGTCTTTACCTTGGCTATGAAAGGGATGATAACAAAGGAGTAGAATTAAAGATATATATAAGAAATATTTAGAATTACACCTTTTACTTCTGACGATTGCTTACATGTATATGATGGAGATAACCAAAGGGAAGAAAAGAGTTGAGGGTGATCTCAGATTTTTAGTGTAGATTGAGATGGTTGATCCCTTCACCAATTAAGATAAGAAATACAGGAAAAGTTATTAATTAGAGACAGAAATATGATGAGTTAAGCTATGGGCATGTTACTTTAGAGGTTCTTCAAGAAATGCAGTTAGAGCCAGCTATCCAGCAGGCATATGAATGTCTAAAGCACAAGGAAATTTCAAGGCTGGATATAGAAATTCAGTCAGAATTGATAGATGGTAGTAGAGTGAATAAAGTTACATTAGGAGGGAAAGAGGAGAAAGAATAAAAATAATTTGAGGGCAAAAACTTAAAAAGAATATTAATGGAATATAAAGGTATTATCAAGCACACCTTCTCAGAGAGGTAGAAGAAGAACAACAAAAAAATGGTTTCACTGAAGCTAAGGAGTTTTATAGATAATCAACCTCAGTGTTCACCTAAAATACCAGCTTTATGAGAGGAAGGTGCTTGCCTTACTTGTTCATTGTTGATCACCAGCACTGGAAGCCATGTTGAGACCTTTATAGACACTCAATAAACCTTAAATACATGGGACAAACAGTGATATAAAAGATACCACAGAGTTTTATTCAAATAAACACTAAAAAATAACATTTATGAAGTGAGGACATTGGCAACAGCAATTGTAAAGGTACAGTGGAAGCAGAAATCAATCTGTAAGAGAAGGTTAAACATTACAAACACTGAGAGATGACATCCTTAAAAATTTTTGTATATAAAGGAAAGTAAGAGGAGGGCAGTTTTTAAGATGAAAAGAAAAAAAGGCTTGGGAGACAGATTATCAAAAAGGAAGAGTCCTCTAAATCTCGGCACACAAAGGATTGGAATCAAGTCATCCTAAGGTGGAGCACAGCAAGGAGAATTCCAACACTAGACTGTAATTGTTTAATATCAGGGACAATATTTCACCCTATTATCTTCTTCCTAGAGGTTCTGATCTGAAGCAGGTGCTCAGATTGAATGTGCTTGCTGAATCAACCACATCTAAACTAACTACTCCAAAGTAAAACCTGTTCTGTCCTTCCCCTCCCACTGGTCATCTCAGAGCTGGTCCCACACTCAAAGGAAAAATGATTGGAAACAGAGAGTGTGTTAATACCATCAGCAGATAGGGGCTTAATTATGCTCTAGTCCTGGGATCTCTGAGGAAATAGTGTGAAACCATTACTCCTTATTATAGAGATTAATTCTCACTCATCTAGAGACCAGATTTGTTATACAGCACTTGAAATTTTTTTAAATAAGACTTAAAGGGTTTGACCAAATACTAAATCCTTGATATTGACAAAATACATATTTTAGAGCTAAAGTATTTCTTAGACCAAATAAAAGTTTGTTCCTACAGATACAATAAAATTACTTTCATATGCTTGCCTATATACTGGAATATAATAATGTGAATATTATTTTATACCTGGAATTCTTTTTTGTTTCCTTTCTCCTTCCTTCTTGTGCTCCATCCTTTCTCTTAGAATGGATGTACACGGCAGCTGTATGTTTTTTATTTGTGTGATTATATTCCGGTTTCATTTTATGTTTCTCTCATACATCTACACAGCTAGTTGACAGTGTTTGGGTACATTCTTCAGTATCTGCAGTGCTTTGACAAAAACCTAGTTGTAGGTAGACTGTTATATAAGTTACTGCTGCTTTGCAGACTGTGAGCATTTGGAGCTCTGTCACTAACAGTTGCAGATATTGGGAGCTATTTTATCTAGATTTACAGGATGTCTCAGCGGATCTTTAATCTGATGTAATTGTGCCAAAATAACCTGGTGCCATGCATGTACAATATGCCTGTGCTAAAAATTCCCACAAAAATTTTGGATGCGTAACCTCACAAGCTAAGTAACTGGGATCTGCTATTTTAAAAACAGAACTAATGTGATAGTGTTTGTTGTTTTCAAATAGCAAAAAGTATATTATCACTAAATATGCTCAACTGCTCAACATCCCTTGCATAATAATGTGTTATGCTAAGTATCCTGTAAAAAATATCAGTGTAACATAGAGCTTAAAGTGTTTTTCCCCATGGTCATGACAGTATAGCCCCTATTGCCTACTTCAAAGTTCATTTGTGATGGGTAACCACTTACACTTTCTCAAGACCCGTTTTGATCAAAAAAAAAAAAAAGAGTGTATGGTATTTATGATATAATCAGCTTAAAACCTACAATACAGACCGAATAATTACCAGATAAAGGTGAAAAGCATAAGACCTCAATTGTGTCTTTGTTCCTCAAACTTTCATGTGTCTAAAACTCACATGAGGCTTATTGAAAGTTCACCTTTATGGCCTCTGTCTCAGTTGTACTGAAAAGGAATCTCTGGGTGTGGAGGCTGAATTAGGAAATTTTAGTAATCACTTTTGGTGAGTTTTGTGTCAGTGGTCCTAGGCCACACTTCTATATCCACGGTATGTAGGCAAAATTTTAAAAATTTATCAGATTCGATGCCTAATTTTGTTTTTATTTTTGAATATTTGTTGGTTTTCATATTTTTTTCAGCTCCTATTCATGTAAGAAGGCAGCATGGGGTTATAAATAGAACATGGTGAGTCTAGAAACATAGAGAGAGTAAGGGTGAAGAGAAAAGAAAGGTTTGTGCTTTTCCACTTTCTCTTTGGACAGGATATGGTGATAAACAGTATTTCTGCTCATCAAATAAAGCAACCATTGGAAGGAACTGACCAGTGAATAGAGGGGAATTAGGTCATTCCTTGAGCAGATAAATTTGTTTTCTGAATTATCCGGGGAAGCGACCTGATTTTCTTCTTTATCTTTTCCATGGAGACTTGGTCTAAATTTACCCTTACTGCACGTAAACGAAGTAGGACTAGTGGCCAGACATATCCAAATGGTCTAGAGCGTTCTTAGCACAGTTGCATTACCCTTTCGTTAGCCTCAACACCATATTAAATTAAATTTTGATAATTCTTTAGTTATTATGAAGTTTAAATACCCATTTGAGCCTCAAAAAAGTACAAGACAGGATTTTAGTGCAATATTACAGCTAAAAAAAGAAACCCAAATCCCAGAAAAACCTGTTATTTGTTTTGAAAACTCAGGTTTCCTAATATATCATTGAGAGTTTTATCTTTAATTGTGTTTTGGTTTCTTTTCTTTTTTCTTGTCTTAAAAATGATTACTACATAATTATCACTGTTAATATGAATCCTAAATCTTAGGTTATTTTTATTTGCAAGTCACAGAAAATCACCTCAATCTGGCCTAAACAATAAAGGCAATTTATTAGCTACTTGGTCATATAGCTAGAGTTGATAGTAAAACCAGCAATGCTGGCACAACTAGTATTGTAAACAAATGCTACCATAACTAGTATTGCTTAATGTGAGAATTGATCTTGGTGCTCAAATAAGGACCTGGTATTTTTCTCATATTTCTTCACCCAACTTACCGTCGTTGACTCCTTTCTTTATTTCCTTCCAATCCAGCAGAAAAGATAAAACTTTTTGGTCTTCTCCCTGCCAGCAGCTGGATTAAAATCTCATTAGCCTGATTTAGCTCATATGCCGAGTTCTGGGGGTCAGAAATAATGCTGTGAGGATTGGTTTATGTGAAACAAAGTTTACGCTTGAAGGTGAAGTACTAAAAAACCCAGTATTGAGTGAGAAGCAGCTTCACGGGGATCAGAATAATTTGGCTTGTTAAAATTCTGATTTCAACCTCCCAGTATTCTTTACTCTAGGTTTGAAAAATATTTACAAATTGGTTCTATTCTCCCCACTTTTTTCAGGTTCCCTAATCAGTCATAGATTCAGTTTCTTTATATAATTTCATATTTCTGTGCAATTCTATTCCTTCCTTTTCATTCTTTTTTTTTCTCTATTTTTGTCTACCTGCCTTTTTTCAGGACAGACTTAAGGCTCTGAGATTCTTTTACTTGGTGTATCTGCTATTAATACTTGTGATTGAATTGCGAAGTTCTTGAGATGCGTTTTTCAGTTCTATCGGGCTGGTCATGCTTCTATCTACAGTGGCTATTTTGGCAATTCAACTCCTGAATTGTTTTATCATTATTCCTCGCATTAGGTTACAATGTGTTCCTTAAGCTCAGCGAAGTTCATTGTTAATTCATATTCTGAATCCTACTGCTGTCATTTTAGCCGTCTCAGCCTCAGCCCAGTTCCAAACCCTTGCTGGAGAGGTGTCACATTCATTTGGAGGAAAGTGGGAACTCTGGCTTTTTGAGTTTTCAGCATTTTTGTGCTGATCCTTTCTTATCTTCGTAGGGTTATCTACCTTCAATCTTTGAGGTTGCCGACATCTGGATGGGGTTTTTGTGTTTTTTCTTTTACAAAAATGAACTCAAGATGGAGTAAAGCATTCAATACAAAACCTAAAACTATAAAAACCCTAGAAGAAAATGTAGGCAATACCATTCAGGACATAGACATGGGCAAAAATTTCATGATGAAGATGCTGAAAGCAATTGCAAGGAAAGCAAAAGCTGACAAATGTGATTTAATTAAACTAAAGAGCTTCTGCATAGCAAAAGAAACTGAACAGACAACCTATAAAAAGGGATAAAACTTTTGCAATCTATGTACCTGACAAAGATCTAATATCCAGCATTTATAAAGAACTTAAAGTTACAAGAAAAAAAAACATTAAAAATTTGGCAAAGGACATGAACAGAGACTTCACAAAAGAAGACAGATATGTGGCCAACAATTATAAGAAAAAAAGCTCAGCATCACTGGTCATTAGAAAAATGCAAATCAAAGCCACAATGATATACCATCTCACACCAGTTAGAATGACTATTACTAAAAAGTCAAAAAATAACAGATGCTGGCGAGCTTTCAGAGGAAAAGGAATGATTTTACACTGTGGCAGGAGTTTAAATTTGTTCAACCATTGTGGAAGACACTGTGGTGATTCCTCAAAGACCTAAAAAACAGAACTATCATTCAACCAGCAATCCCATTGTGGGTATACACCCAAAGGAAGATAAACCATTCTGTTATAAAGACACATGCATGTGTATGTTTATTACAGCACTATTCACAAGAGCAAAGACACAGAATCAACCTAAATGATCATCAGTGATAGAGTGGATAAAGAATATGTGGTACATATACATAATGGAATACTATGCAGTCATAAAAAGAAACAAGATCATGTCCTTTGCAGGGACATGGGTGGTGCTGATGGCCATTATCTTTAGCAAACTAATGCAGGAACAGAAAACTAAATACCACATGTTCTCATGTACAAGTGGGAGCTAAATGATAAGAGCACCTGGACACATAAAGGGGAGCAATGCACACTGGGGCCTACTGGAGGGTAGGGAAAAAGAGAATCAGGAAAGTAACTAATGGATACAGGGCTTAATACCTGGGTGATAAAATAATCTGTATAACAAACCCCCACGACACACATTTACCTATGTAACAAACCTGCAAATCCTGCACATGTACCCCTGAACTTAAAAGTTAAAATACATACATAAATACCAACTTTTAACTGATAGGTCCCATTGTATTCCTCATTCTGGCCAGCTTTCTGGCAAAGCTTTACTTTTAATAATGACGAGTACTTGGATAAGCAGTGTACCTGATTCAGTATGATCTGTTTTCTAATTTCAGTATGAAATAATCTAAAGCTCATGCTGTAGCAGTAAATCTTAAGTCAGTGACCTTTTGAGGACATGGGGGCTCTTTCTAAGGCTTTATTCAAGTCCTGCCCTACAAATCCTTACTGAAAGTAAGAAAGCCTCTTTGAAAGAGCATTGGCAATAATTACTAGATACACATTAAAAATGTATCAGTAGGAAAAAAAACATGGAAACAGAAGACAAATTAGGAGAGGAATTTTTATGGTTTCCCCTTTAGAAATTCATATCAAAAGAGCTTCTCTAAAGTTTAGGAAGATTAGGTTATCTCAAGAGAAACATTTTTAGTTTTAAGAACAATGTAACTTTATACAGAAAAAGTAAGCATTAAAGCACTATTATTCAATGAACAAATATTTCTTAAACAACTCTATGCAAAGGATTTATTTAAGCATACTTCTCGATTACTACAGAGGATAGATTTTGTTTGTAAGATTTCAGTTTTGTTTGTTATATGTGTGGACTGAATAGCTTCTAATCCCCAACTTTTCTTAGAAGGATGTTGATTTATTCACCTTTTGAAAATCACAGCTATTTAACTCTCAGTTTATGTGATTGGGGCATATTGACTTTACTGCCATTCTAAGGATAAGCACATGACATCCTCTTGGCCAAGAATAGAATTTTATTTCCCCTATACAGAGAAATTGGTTCATAGACTTGCCCAAGTTAGATCTATGGCAGTCTTTTTAGGCAACTTTGCTGAAAATATTAAGAAAGAGATGTTATGTTTAAATGAGCTACTAATATACAGTCATCAAACTTCTGGGGTCATCACTGGGTAGAGTATGAGCTTGGAAATAAAATCAACATGGAAGAGAGCAGAGCTGAGAGTTGAAAAGGGAGATCTAGCCTTGATAATAATATCTAAGCAGCTGTTCTCAGTCTCCAAAACTATACTTTTTAGTCAGATGAGTCAATACATTCTCTTTTTTGCTCAAACCACTTTTCTTTGTGTTACTTAGACAACTAAAATTATGAATCAACATATTTGCCAATGCTACATTTATAAAGGGAAGCCCTTTCATTTAAACTATCAAATAATTAAAGAATTAACCAAGTATAGAATATAAACAGAATGCAGCAAGTTATACTAGATGTTATCTTCAATAGAAACAGTTTTTATAAGTAGTTGAATGTTTTTAAGGATAGACCTGGTTTGTATGCAGTTTGCCCAGTAGATACCATAGCCCTCTCTTATGACAGACAAATGGTCTGAGAATTCAACCTCCTAATAGAAAGACTATCACAGAAAGAGCATCTCTGAAAATTTATGTTGTTTTTCAATGAAATGTGCCTAGTTCTCAAAGGAAGTTACTCTAGGGTAGGAAATTTTAGAAAGAGATAACCTCAGACACACTTACAACTAAATTTTACCTTAAAGGATTAAATATGGAATTTGGAAGTCGTAGATTTTTGGTCTAGCATGTTTGTTAGGTGACTTTGTTTGTTATATTTGGAAAGTGCAAATTACAGAACAACTTAGTATTTTAATAACTCCTGAAATAAATGGCATGGTATAAATCTATAAAACAGTGACAAATTGTGCGCTCTTAGTTTAGGTCAAATATGAAAAATCATATTTTTTTCCTATTGAGGTAAAATTTATATATAATAAATTTAAAAAAAAACTTTAAAAATCCAAAGTGTACATTTTGATGAGTTGTGATAAATGTATACATCATAGTAACAACTGCACTGGTAAACATACTGACAATTTCCATTACTCAGAAAATATTCTGGTGTAAGACTCCAGTCAGCCATCATTTCCATATACAACACCTGTCTGTGTTGTTTTTTCTTTCTCGATGACTGCAGATGATTTGTCCTGTTTAACATCATATAAACGAAATTATAGAGTGTTTACTCTTGTGTCTGATTCCATTTGTTCCATGTAACACTCAAGGGATTTATCTATGTTTTGAGTGTATTCATAATTCTTTTTAAAATCAACTTTTTGGGGAGTAGTTTATATAAAATCATATTTAACAATTTTAGGTGCATAATTAAATAACTTTTAACAAATATATATATACACACATATGTATATATATGTTTAAATATGTGTATATATGTATAAATATATATACATATGTGTGTATATATATACACATATGTGTGTATATATATTTGTTAAAATATATATATACATATGTGTGTATATATATATTTGTTAAAATATATACACATATGTACACATATGTGTGTATATATACACATGTGTGTGTATATATATACATATGTGTGTATATATATACATATGTGTGTGTATATATATATATATATACACACATATAATCATGTAATCTCCACCCAAACCATGATCCATTATGCATGACGCTTCCTACATACCCCTTTGTGGTCTTCATCTCTCCCCACCCTCCCCCAACCACCTGTCCCTATTAAACAGTCATCTGCTTTCTGTCACTATAGTTTTATGTATTTTATGCTTTTGTGTAAATGGAGTCACAGATTATGTGGCATTTATGTCTATTTTTTATACTTGGAATAATGCTTTTAACATTCATTCACTTTGAAATTTAGTAGTTTGCTCCTTTTCATTGCTGAGTGTTTCATTACATGGATACAATATGATTTGATTATCCATGAGCCAATTCCTGACTGTTTTAGTTTTTTCCCAATTTGGGACTATTAAGAATAAAGTTGCTATGAACGCTAAAGTACAAGCATTATATGGGCAGTTATTTTCATTTATTTACTAACACAATTAGCTAGGAGTTGTATTGCTAAGTTCTATGATAAATGTATATATTTACCTTTACAGGGAAACACTAATACATTTTCCAAAGTAGCCTGTACTATTCTGCATTGCCACTAGCAATGTCTGAGTTTCAGGTGCTCTACATTGTCACTAGTACTTGGAGTTGTCAGTTGTTCATGTGTCTGTGTGTAGATTTTTTTGGGGTTATTTGTTCATTTGTTTGTTTTGCTTTAGACATTCTAATAAATATGATGTACTATTCTGTGTTTTTAATTTGCGTTTCCCTAGTGACATGATGTTGAACATTTTTTCATGTTATTGTTTGCTCTTCATAAAACCTGTTTGGTAAGGTAATTATTAAAATATCTTGCCTATTTATATATTTTGAGTTAGTTTTTGTGTTTTTTATATAGCATAAGTCATTTATGAGATACATGTTTGCAAATATCTTTTTCACATCTATAGATTGCTGTTTCATTTTCTTAACAGTATATTTTGAAGAGCAAAATATTTTAATTTTTATTAAGCCCAATTTATTATATTTTATGGTTCATACTTCTGTATTCCATGTAAGAAATATTGTCTAATCTAATTTTCTTCTATTTTTTTCTAGAAGTATTATTCATTAACTCTTACATTTAAGTTTTTTATTTTATTTTTAAAATTTATAATGATGTAGGGTAAGATGTGAAGTTTTATTGAATACAGTTATTCAATTGTTCTAGCACAATTTGTTGAAAAGACAATTGCATTTATTTCTTATTGCTGCTGGACAAATGATGGGAAAGAAACTTTAGTGACTTAAAATAATGGAAACATATTGTAGTTCTAGAGTTCAAAATGCCAAAATTAAAGCCACTGAGCTAAAGGCAAGGTGTCAGGAAGGCTGGTTTCTTCTGAAGTTCCTAGGAGAGAATCCTTCCCTTGCCTATACCAGCTTCTAGAGGATTTCTGCATTTCTTGTCTTTTAGCCTATTCCTCTATCTTAAATGTCAGCAGAATAACACTGTCACTAATCCTTCACTGACTTTGATTCCAACATGATACTGCCTTCTTATTTTGAATTTCCTGCTTCCCTCTTCTAAAGACCTATATAATTATATTGTCTACCTAGATAATTATACATTAGGCCTACACTGAAAATCAAGATCTTTAATAACATCAGCAAAGTTCCTTTGCCACATAAGGTAAAATCTTCACAGGTTTAGAGGATTAGGACATGCACATCTTTGGTGGAGAGGGGGAGGATTATCCACTCAATCACAACAATAATTTTTCTTATTAAGTTACTTTTTCTGAAAATCAATTGACCATATACGTATAAGTTTGTTTCCAGATTCCCTACTCTTGTCCATTGACCTTTGTGTCTAGCCTTAAGCCAATATCACACTGTCTTCATTACTATAGCCTTATAGTAATTCTGAAATCCACGTAGTGTGAGTCTTCCAACACTGTTCTACTTTACCCAACATCTTTTGGCTAATTTAGGTCCTCTGCATTCATACAAATATTTAAAATTAGTTTCTCAACAACTACACCAAAACTTACATATCAGTTTGAGGTACTAACAGCTTAGCAATAGTAGATTTTTTAATTAACAAGATGGTGCATGTGAGTGTCTGTGTGTGTATATATATGTATGTGTATATACATATATGTGTATATATATGTACATATCTAATATATTTATATCTATATAGTCATTTTGGTCTTCTGTATGTTCTTCACCAATTCCTTGTAGACTTCAGTGCTTGGTCTTGTGTATATATTTTTTAAGTTTATCCCTCATTATTTCATATATTTTTTGATATTAAAGTGGCATACAAATACATGGAAATTAAATAACTTACTTATGAATAACTACTAGAGGGTGACCATTGAAATTAAGGAATTAATAAAAAAATTCTTTGAAATTAATGAAAATAGGGACACAATTTACCAAATCTCTGTGGTGCAGTCAAAGCAGTATTAAGAGGAAAGTTTATAGCCCTATTGCCTTCATCAAGAAGTTAAAAACATCTCAAATTAACAATCTAACTTTGCACCTGAAGGAACTAGGGATAAAAAGAACAAACCAACTCCAAAGCTAGCAGAAAAAAATAAATAACTAAAATTAGAGAAGTACTTAATAAAAATGAGATGCAAAATTCCATAGAAAATATCAATAAAATCAGTTTTTTCTTCAACAAAGTAAGATTAATAGATCCCTACCTAGATTAACAAAGAAAGAAAAGATCCAAATAAGCACAATCTAAATGACAAAGGTGTTATTACAACTGATCCCAAAGGGATACAAAAGATTCTCAGAGACTACTTTGAACAATTCTATGCATACAAATTAGAAAATGTAGAAGAAATGGATAAATCTCTGGAAGCACACAATCTCCCAAGATTGGATGACATGACCTTATAAAATAAGTTGAAAAATTTTCTTTTCTATCTTCTGAAACAGCTAGTGTAAAATTAGTTTTTATTAAACATTAAGCATAACTTTCATATGTACTATAAAACCAAAAGTATAAGCATAACTTTTATATGTACCAAAAAAAATGTGCATGACTTGCTTTACTGTGACACTTGCTTTATTGCAGTGGTCTGAAACCCAACCTTCAGGATCTGTAGTTGAAATATAAGCTTTCTCACAACAATAAGAAAGGTAAATATGTAGGGGATGACATGTTAATTAGTTTGATGGTGGTAATTATTTTACCATCTATCAAAACATCAAGTTGCATTTCCTAAATATATACAATTTTTATTTGTCAATCATACCTCAATAGAGCTGGAAATAATAGACAAAAATTCCTTTTGTCATATATTATGCATTTTACTATCAGAGCCAGATAATCAATAAGATTAAGTAAAATAGTTAATGTATTAGATAATAGCATATAACAAAAAAGAAAAAATTAAAAAGGGGTAATTTTTGTGTCCCTCAGTTGAGGATATCTGTGACATTTTAAAAGGGAGATTAGGGAAGGCTTTGCTGAGGTGATTCTGTGGTGAGGACCCAAGGAAAGTGAAATTGCTATAGGAATATTTGGTTAAGGAGAATTACAGGAACAAATAACATCAGGCAATACTTCTAAAGTGGAAACGTCAGGTGTGTTCATAGAATAGCAAGGAGGTCAATGTAAACAGAGCAGTGAGACTGATCAGTAGATCTTCCCAGAAAGTTATTGAAGGACCAGGGCCCTGCTACTTCAAGGTAAGCATTCAGGTTGCTAAAAATAAAAATAAGTAAATAAATAAGTAAATAACAACTAATGATAGTCATCACACAAGAACTACGTTTTTTTAAAATTTTTTTTTAAAAAAGAAAGCAAAGGCAAAGCTGGAACTCTCTTAATAGAAGAGAAAACTACACGATCAGAACAATCAAATCAGTCAAAGCAGGCCATTTTACATCAATACCAGTGTAAGCTATAATAAAGAGATTCACATCTAAAGGCTGCAATACAATGTGACATTGACAGAAATACAATTGCAATGAGAGATTTTAAAATTGTATTGATCAAAAGCTGAATAGGTGGAGAAATGAGAACAGTTGGAGCAATATATTTAAGAGAGATTAATTAGTAGATATGATCTCATTCCATTATGATTCTAAGAGACAGAAAACCTAACTCAAAATAACTCCTCCATCAAGATGGATCTGGCTTCAGAGTATGCTGACCTAAGCACTTAGAGAGGATGTCTACAGAACCTATTCTCACAAACACTTGGCTCTGCCTTCTGCATTGTGATGAGGTATTCACATGATGAAAAAACACATGATTCTTATGCTACAGAAGACAGCATGTTTTGCCCTCAGGATTTTCCTCTGTTTTGGTCACAAGTGTATAGCAGAGTATGTGATGAGCTGTGTAGTTAGTCCTGAGTTAAGTATTTCTCTGTGAAAGGGAAAATGATTCACATTGAGATTCTGCACTAGCCTGGGATTGGAGGAGAAATTGGTTCCGCTAGAAGACAACTGAGTTCTCTTACCAAGAAAAATAGAAATGAACCCTAGATGTCAAAACATAGCAAACTCCACTCACTGGCTCCATGACTTGTCTCTGGCCAATTTCAGCCACTCTCTACCTTGCTCTGGTAACCTGGTCTCCTTTCCATTGCTGGACAGGTCATACTTATTCTTACCTTGCTGATTGCACTTACTGTTATTTTTTGCCCAGGATGTGCCCTTACAATTCCAACTGGCTACCTCCTTCCCAATCTTTGGTTCTTGGTTTGGGCATTATCTCTTTAGAGACCTTCTCTGACCTCTTTTCCATGCCTTACTGTTTGCATATTGCAATATACAACTCTATATATTTACTTAATAGGATGCAAAGCAATCTGAAAATTTATTTATTTGTTCATTATCTGTACCTCTGTTACTTATGTTTTGTAAATCACAGACTTGTGCTTCCTTGCTCACTGAAATTGCTCCAGCACTTCTAGAAGTTCTTTAGTCATTATAAACTTGATAAATCCTTATTCAATTAACACTTTATATTCTGAAAGAATATAATTTAAGTGACTTTGGAATATTTCTAATAATAATGATCTTTCATTTTAATCTAAAAAGAAAACTTCAAAATATTCTGTAATCTGATTTTTACAATTGAAAAATCTTTTTATATTGTTTGGTCAGACAGAAACCTGGATTTGTTTCCCAGAACTGCAGTAGTAAAATACTATAAACCGGGCAGCCTAAACAGCAGAAATAAATTGTCTGTCAGTTCTGGAGTCTAAGGGTCTGAGATCAAAGTGTCAGCAGTGTTGGTTCTTCCTGAGAACCATGAGGGAGAATCAGATCCATGTTTCTCTCCTAGATTATGGTGTTTCACTAGCAATTTTTGGCATTCTTAGATTGTAGATGCAGCGCCTTGATCTCTGCCTTCAGGCTCATGTGGCTTTCTTTCTCTCTGCATGTCTGTCTCTTCACATGACATTCTTTTTATGAGAATATTCATCATATTGAATTAGGGGTCTACCCTATTCCAACATGACCTCACCTAAACTAATTACATCTGCAGTGACTCTATTCCTCAGTAAGGTTATATTCTAAGATCATGAAGATTAGGATATCAGTGTATACATTTGAGGGAAATATGTTCAACCCATGACATAAACCAACATTACAATTTCAGATAATTCAGAAGAAAAGCTTACTTTTTCAGAAAAATGTGAAAATTGGTCTAAATAGTACCTGTCAATTCTTAGCCTTTAATTATATGATTGTGAAATGGATAATTAAAATAAATGAAGTAAGTATTCAATTTGATAAATTAACCAAAGGAGATGAAAACTGTTAGGGAAAAGAGTAGAAAAATTACAGGAAGATAAAATGTGAAATTATGAAATGTGGAAACAATTTATAAAGAGTAAAACTAATATGTAAATTAAAACTTTTTGTTAAAAAAAATAATAACCTGAAAAGTCTAATCAAGGTGAAATATAGATGATACAAATAAGCAAGAGATGTAACAAGAAATGTAAGGAGGAGAGTGCAAAGTATAATTATATGTTTTACATAATTATAAAAGTTTTTTAATGGAGTAAAAGGAAAAAATTTTGTCATTACATATGTAACACATCAAATATATATTCTACTATATTACATATACATATTTATATAGAATATATTTGTATTGTATGTATATATCTGTGTGTATGCATATGTATATATAAAGAGAGAGAGAACCTAAGCAGATAATAAAACAGTAGCATTTTTAGAAATCAGATATCAATTCAAAATTAGTGTTTAAGGCTTGACAGTTTTATATATAGTATATTTAAACTTTACAGTAGCAACTAATTCCAATGCTATGTAATTTGTTCATGTACAAACAAGTGTGACAAGATGTTTTTTCATAACTCGGTTGCCTATATTAAATTCAATATTACATAAAAGAACACTTCACAAATGAACTATTATTAATAAGTGTTATGATCACCTATTTAGAAATCTAAGCAATTTAGATTAATAAGAGAGTTCTGTAACTTCTTCCTGGACATATCAACATAAAAAAAATTAGCTTTTGTCATCCTAACAATGACTTACCAGAATATAAAAGAAACATACAATAGTAACAAATTCTAAAGGTAAATTGTAGGAAATATATTCAAAAATATATATATTATATATAACTTTTAAGTTCAGAGGTATAAGTGTAGGTTTGTTACATAGGTAAATATGTGTCATGGGGGTTTGTTGTACAGATTATTTCAACACCCAGGTATTAAGCCTAGTATCCATTCATTATTTTTCCTGATCTTCTTCCTCCTCCTACCGTCTGCCCTCCAGTAGGCCCCAGTGTGCATTGTTCCCCCTATGTGTTCATATGTTCTCATCATCTGGCTCCCACTTATAAATGAGAACATGAAATATTTGGTTTTCTGTTCCTGTGTTAGTTTGCTAAGGATAATGGCCTCCAGCTCCATCCATGTCCCTGCAAAGGACATAATCTCATTATTTTTAATGGTTGCATAGTAGTACATAGTAAATATGTACCACATTTTCTTTATCCACTCTATCATTAATGGTTTTTAGTCTGATTCTATGTCTTCACTATTGTGAATAGCGCTGCAATGAATACACATGCATGTGATTTTATAACACAATGATTTATATCCCTTTGGATAGATACCCAGAATGAGATTGCTGCATCAAATGGTATTTCTGTCTTTAGGTCCTTGAGGAATCACCACATTGTCTTCCACACTGGTTAAACTAATTTACACTTCTATCAAGAATGTATTAGCATTCCTTTTTCTCTACAACCTTGCCAGCATCTGTTATTTTTTGACTTTTTAGTAATAGCCGTTTTGACTGGTGTGAGATGTGGTTTTGATTTGCATTTATCTAAAATCAAAACCACAATGAGAGCCCGTCTTACACCAGTCACAATGGCTATTATTAAAAAGTCAAAAACATAACATGTTGGCTAAGTTGTGGAGATAAGAGAATGGTTATACACTACTGGTGTGAATGTAAATTACTTCAGTCATTGTGGAAACCAGTGTGACAATTTCTTAAATAATCTAAAACAGAAGTATCATTCAACCCAGAAATTCCATTTTGGTATATGCCCAGATAAATTCCATTTGAGTATAAAAGCAATTTATATTTGGGTATATACCCAAATAGATAGAAATCATTCTACCACAAAGACACATGTACACATATGTTCACTCCAGCACTATTCACAATAGCAGAGTTATAGAATCTACTTAAATGTCCATCAGTGGTAGACTGGATAAAGAAAATGTGGTACATATCTACCATGGAACACTATGCAGCATAAAAATGAAGGAGATTGTGTCTTTTGCAGTGACATGGAATTGAGCTGGAAGCCATTATGCTAAGCAAACTAATGAAAGAACAGAAAATCAAATACCACATGCTCGCACTTATAAGTGAGAGTTAAACATTAAGTACAAATGAACAAAAAGAAAGGAACAACAGACACAGGAACCCATTTCAGGGTGGAGGATGGGAGGAGGGAGAGGATCAAAGAACTGCCTATTTGTTACTATGCTTATTACCTAGGTGAAAAAACAATTTGTACACCCAACCCCAGTGATTCACAGTTTACCAGTGTTAACCAACCTGCACATGTATCCCTGAGTGTAAACTAAAAATTTTAAAAATAAACAATATAAATAAAAAACCAGTAATAATTTTAAAAACAGAAATATAAAAATGACACTTTCCAGAACTCAAAGACAGAAGAATTAAGAGTGAAAAGTACACAGAGTGCCTGTCACAATGAATGAAATAACACACAAAAAGATTTGATATTAAATATTCAAGAAACCTGGGAAATAAAAGATCCTGAAAATTTTCTGAATGAGAAGGTAAAGTTGTATATGAAATATCAGGAATTAGAATGACACCAGACTTCTCAACAGTAAAATATGGAGGATAATGGATAAACATCTTCAAAATTTTTGTTAAAAATTCTATTCCAGATTTCAATAAATTCAAACATATTAATCAAGTATGGGGAAATAATAAGCATGTTTTTGAATATGCAAGATGCACAAAATTAACTTTTCATACACTTTTTCTAATTGTAAGAGATGTTTTCTCTTTTTCAAGCATTTAGAAAGAGAAAGCAATCAGTACTGAGAAACAGAAAATCACACACAGGAAAGTGATGAAGGGCAGTACAGGAATGATGGGGAAGGCAGGTCACAAGGAAATAGCCCAAAAATAGACTTACAAAGCAGCCAGTGCATATTGGAGCAGGGCAAGAGACTTCAGAGATGTATCCCTGAGAGCATGAAATTGAAAGAAAATCTGATGTATTTGAAAATATTGAGAGGATTTTTAACCAAATAAACTATGTTAAAAATAAATTTTAATATGTGAAAGAAAGTACAAAAAAGAAATACGAAAGTTCAATTATGAAGTGTTCATACAATCATAATATACCCCTGAATATTGTCATAGCCAATAATTTTGAATTTTCTGCACTAAAAAATTGTGGTAATAAGAGGGGAAGAGGATATGTTTATCAGAGAGGAGACAAAAGAATGAGAATGGAGCTGCCTCTCTAGATTCCTCCTCACTGGGAAGTGCATCTCTGAAAGAAAGGCAGCAGTCCCAGTCAGGGGCTTATATATAAAATTCCCATCTTCCTGGGACAGAGCACCTGGGGAAAGGGGTGGCTGTGGCCACAGCTTCAGCAGACTTAAACCTTCCTGCCTGCTAGGTCTGAAGAGAGCAGCAGATCTTCCAGCACAGCACTAGAGCTCTGCTAAGGGACAGACTGCTTCCTCAAGTGGGTCACTGACCCCTGTGCCTCCAGATTGGGAGATATCTCCCAACAGTGGTTGACTGACACCTCATACAGGAGAGCTATGGCCGGCATCAGGTGGGTTCCCCTCTGGGAGAAAGCTTCCAGAGGAAGGAGCAAGCAGCAATCTTTGCTGTTCTGCATCCTCTGCTGATGATACCCCAGGCAAATAGCATTTTGTGTGGACCTCCAGCAAAGTCAAGCAGACCTGCAGAAAGGGGGCCTGACTGTTAGAATAAAAACAAACAATGCAGTAACATCAACATCAACAAAGAGAATGCCCATCCAAAAACCCCATATGAAGGTCATCAACATCAAAGACCAAAGGTACATACATCCATGAAGATGAGGACAAACCAGTGCAAAAAGGCTGAAAATTCCAAAAACCAGAATGCCTCTTCTCCTCCAAGTGATTGCAACTCATTTCCAGCAAGGGCACAAAACTGGATGGAAAAGGAGTTAGATGAATTGACAGAAGTAGACTTCAGAAGGTGGGTAATATCAAACTCCTCCAAGCTAAAAGAGCATGTTCTAACCCCATGCAAGGAAGTTAAGAACCTTGATAAAAGGTTACAGGAACTGCTAACTAGAATAACCAGTTTAGAGAAGAACACAAATGACCTGATGCAGCTGAAAAACACAGCATGAGAACTTCGTGAAGCATACACAAGTATCAATAGCCAAATGGATCAAGCAGAAGAAAGGATATCAGAGATTGAAGATCAACTTAATAAAGCATGAAGACAAGACTTTTTTAAAAAATATATAAAGGAAGTAACAAAGCCTCCAAGAAATATGAGACTATGTGAAAAGACCAACTCTAAATTTGATCAGTGTACCTGAAAGTGAAGGGGAGAATGAAACCAAGTTGGAACACACACTTCAGGGTATTATCCAGGAGCACTCTCCCAACATAGCAAGACAGGCCAACATCCACATTCAGAAAATACAGAGAACACAACTAAGATATTCCTTGAGAAGAACAACCCCAAGATACATAATCATCAGATTCTCCAAGGTTTAAATAAAGGAAAAAATATTAAGCACAGCCAGAGAGAAAGGTCAGGTTATCTACAAAGGGAAGTCCATCAGGCTAACAGAATATCTCTCTGCAGAAACCCTACAAGCCAGAAGAGAGTGGGGGCCAATATTCAACATTCTTAAAGAAAAAAATTTTCAACCCAGAATTTCAAATCCAGCCAAACTAAGCTTTATAGTGAATGAGAAACAATATCCTTTACAGACAAGCAAATGTTGAGGGATTCTGTCACCACCAGCCCTGTCTTACAAGAGCTCCCGAAGGAAATACAAAATATGGAAAGGAAAAACTGGTACCAGCCACTGAAAAAACCTATCAAAATGTAAAGTTCGTCAACACTATGATGAAACTGCATCAACTATTGGGCAAAATAACCAGCTAGCATCATAAGGACAGGATCACACATAACAATATTATACTTAAATGTAAATAGGCTAAATGCCCCTATATAAAGACACAGACTGGCAAATTGAATAAAGAGTCAAGACCCATTGGTGTGTCGGATTCAGGAGACACATCCCACATGCAAAGACATACATAGGCTCAAAATAAAGGGATGGAGGAAGATTTACCAAGCAAATGGAGAGCAAAAAATAGCAGGGGTTGCAATCCTAGACTCATCAGTGTGCTGTATTCAGGAGACCCATCTCTCATGCAAAGACACACATAGGCTCAAAATAAAGGGATGGAGGAAGATTTACCAAACAAATGGAAAGAAAAAAAAATCCTAGTCTCTGTTAAACAGACTTCAAACCAACAAAGATTAAAAGAGACAAAGAAGGGCATTACGTTATGGTAAAGGAATCAATCCAACAAGAAGAGCCAACTATCCTAAATATATATGTACCAATACAGGAGCATTCAGATTAATAAAGCAGGTTCTTAGAGACCTATAAAGAGACTTAGACTCCCATACAATAGTAGTGGAAGACTTTAACATTCCACTGTCAGTATTACACACATTAACAAGACAGAAAATTAACAAGGATATTCAGGAGTTTCAAGCAGCTCTGGACCAAGTGGACCACCTAATAGACGTGTACAGAACTCTTCACCCCAAATCAACAGAACACACATTCTTCTCAGCATCACACAGCATTTATTCTAAAATTGACCAATAATTGGAAGTAAAACACTCCTCAGAAAATGCTAAAGAACAGAAATCATAACAAAAAGTCTATCAGACCACAGTACGATCAAATTAGAACTCAGGATTAAGAAACTCACTCAAAGCCACACAACTACATGGAAACTGAACAACCTGCTACTGAATGATTACTGGGCAAATAATGAAACTAAGGCAGAAATGAAGAAGTTCTCTGAAACCAATGAGAACAAAGAAACAATGTAACAGAATCTCTGGGACACATCTAAAGCAGTGTTTAGAAGGAAATTTATAGCACTAAATGCCCACATCAGAAAGCAGGAAAGATCAAAAATTGATACCCTAACATCACAATTAAAAGAGCTAGAAAATCAATAGCAAACAAATTCAAAAGTCACCAGAAGACAAGAAATAACCAAGATCAGAGCAGAACTGAAGGAAACAGAGACACAAAAAACCTTTTAAAAAAAATCAATGAATCCAGGAGCTGGATTTTTGAAAAAGTTAACAAATAGATAGACCACTAGCCAGACTAATAAAGAAGAAAATAGAGAAGAATTAAATAGACATAATAAAAAAATGATAAAGGGGATATCACTACTGATCCCACAGAAATACCAACTACCATCAGAGAATACTATAAACATCTTTAGGCAAATAAACTAGAAAATCTAGAAGAAATGGATAAATTCCTGGACACATACACCCTCCCTAGACTAAACCAGGAAGAAGTTGAATCCCTGAATAGACCAATAACAAGTTCTCAAATTGAGGCAGTAATTAATTGCCTACCAAGCAGAAAAAGCCTAGGACCAGATGGATTCACAGACAAATTCTACCAGAGTTACAAAGAGGAGCTGGTCCAATTCCTTCTGAAACAAGAAACTATTCCAAACAAAAGAAAAATAGGGCCTTTTCCCTAACTTGTTTTATGAGGTCAACATCAACCTGATACCAAAACCTGGCAGAGACACAACAAAAAAAAGATGATTTCAGGCCAATATCCCTGATGAAACATCAATGTGAAAATCCTCAATAAAATACTGGCAAACTGAATCCAGCAGCACATCAAAAAGCTTATCCACTATGATCAAGTCACCTTCATCCCTGGGATGCAAGACTGGTTCAACATGTGCAAACCAAGAAATATAATCCATCACATAAATAGAACCAATGACAAAACCACATAATTATCTCAATAGATGCAGAAAAGGCCTTTGATAAAATTCAGCAATGCTTCATGCTAAAAACACTCAATAAACTAGGTATTGATGGAACCTATCTCAAAATAGTAAGAGCTATTTATGACAAACCCATAGCCGATATGATACTGAATGGGCAAAAACTAGAAGCATTTCCTTTGAAAACCACCATGAGACAAGGATGCCCTTTCTCACCACTCCTATTTACTATAGTATTTGAAATTCTGGCCAGGGCAATCAAGCAAAAGAAAGAAATAAAGGGTATTCAAATTGGAAGGGAAGAAGTCAGATTGTCTCTGTTTGCAGATGACATGATTGTATATTTAGATATCCTCATCGTCTCAGCCCAAAAACTCCTTAAGCTGATAAGCAAATTCAGCAAAATCTCAGGATAAAAATTAATGTGCAAAAATCACAAGCATTCCTATACACAAATAATAGACAAACAGAGCCAAATCATGAGCAAACTCCCATTCACAATTGCTACAAAGATAATAAAATACCTAGGAATACAACTTATAAGGGACATGAAGGATCTCTTCAATGAGAACTACAAACCAGTGCTCAAGGAAATAAGAGAGGACACAAACAAATGGAAAAACATTCCATGCTCATAAATAGGAAGAATCTATAATGTGAAAATAGCCATACTGCCCAAAGTAATTTATAGATTCAATGCTATTTCCATCAAGCTATCATTGACTTTCTTCACAGAACTAGAAAACACTACTTTAAATTTTATAAGGAACCAAAAAGAAGCCTGTATAGCTAAGACAATCCTAAGCAAAAAGAATAAAGCTGGAGACATCGTTCTACCTGACTTCAAACTATACTACAAGGCTATGGTAACCAAAACAGTATAATACTGGTACCAAAACAGATATAGACCAATGGAACACAATAGAGGCCTCAGAAATAGCACCCCACATCTACAACCATCTGATCTTTGACAAACCTGAAAAAACAATCAATGAGGAAAGGATTCCTTATTTAATAAACGGTGCTAGGAAAATTGGCTAGCCATATGCAGAAAACTGAAACTGGACCCCTTCCTTACACCTTATACAAAAATTATCTCTAGATGGATGAGACTTAAATGTAAGACCTAAAATCATAAAAACTCTAGAAGAAAACCTAGGCAATACAATCCAGGATGTAGGCATAGGTAAAGACTTCATGACTAAAACACCAAAAGCAATGGCAACAAATACCAAAACTGACAAATGGGATCTAATTAAACTAAAGAGCTTCTGCACAGCAAAATAAACTATCATTAGAGTGATCAGGCAACCTGCAGAGTGGGAGAACATTTTTGCAGTCTATCTAGCTGACAAAGGTCTAACATCCATAATCTACAAGAAACTTAAACAAATTTTTGAAAAATAAACAACCCCATCAAAAAGTGGGCAAAGGATATGAACAGACATTTCTCAAAGGAAGACATTTATAAGGCCAACAAATACGAAAATAACTCATCATCACTGGTCATTAGAGAAGTGCAAATCAAAACCACAGTGAGATGCCATGTCATGACACTTATAATAGATATCATCAAAAAGTCTGGAAACAACAGATGCTGGTGAGGATGCTGAGAAATAGGAATGTGTTTACATTGTTGGTGGGAGTGTAAATTAGTTCAACCATGGTTGAAGACAGTGTGGTGATTCCTCAAGGATCTAGAAACAGAAATACCATTTGACCCAGCAATCCCATTGCTGGGTATATACTCAAAGGATTATAAAGACACATGTACACATATGTTTATTGCAGCACTATTTACAATAGCAAAGACTTGGAACCAATGCAAATGCCCATCAATGATAGACTGGATAAAGAAAATGTGGCACATGTATAACATGGAATGCCTGCATCCATAAAGGAATGAGTTTATGTCCTTTGCAGGGACATGAATAAAGCTGGAAACCATCATTCTCAGCAAACTAATACAGGAACAGAAGAACAAACACCTCATGTTCTCACTCATAAGTGGGAGTTGAACAATGAGAACACATGGACACAGGGAGGGGAACATCACATACTGGAGCCTGTTAGTGGGTAGGGGGGCAGGGGGAGGAATAGCATTAGGACAAATACCTGATGCATACAGGGCTTAAAACCTAGATGACATTGATGGGCGCAGCAAATTACCATGTCACATGTATACCTATGTAACAAACCTGCACATTCTGCATAACTTAAAGTATAATAATGATAATGAAGTGAACAAATTATGTAAATAAATAATGCTTTGGTCTAAACCAGTGTTGAAAAATGTAGAGAAAAAATGCTGTCACTCAGATCCTTGAGCACTAATTCATCACTCTCTCCTAAGACAGAAAAGGTCCTTGACATCCTATTCAACATACCACAGCCAGAAAGCAATGCCAACAGAGTTGATTTGGCTTATAATCAAGAGCTGAAATCTAATTGCAATCTAGAGTCTTCACCACCATGCCAAACATCTAGTAGTGTAATTTTAAAAAAATTATCCATTGTTGACATTGCCTCTGCCATACAGCCTCTTGAATGTTTCAACAAATTTCCAGCATTTGAACAAGATAATGGATGTGGCTCTGGCTCTGGCTCTGGCTCTGGCAAGCAGTACTTGGCAAGTAGATTATAACAAATGATATGCACCTGTCTGTGCCCAGTAAAAAGGAATTGCATAAACTTTACCCCTCTAATTCCAAGGAAGCTACAGCTTTAAAATTTCATATTTTTCTGTTGTATTTGAATGAAAAATATCTAATCACTATATAAATGCTACTCAAAATTAACAACTGACACGGGACATACAAGCAACAGAAATAAGTAATGTAACTAAAGCATGATGAATTAAACTTTGTCATTTTGTAATTTTATTAATGCAATTTCTATTATTTAAATAGCAAAATTATTTTCAGGTGTCTTAGATAACATATGATTCATGTGTTAAATTATCCCAAAGTACAAAACAATTAGATGATTAGTCACTCACATACCTAACAAGATATAAGAAATAAAACAACTATAATGCTATATGCAACATATTGTAATAAGAGTTCAAGATGATACAAATTATTGAAGGCTGTAAATATATTTCAACAGAAGCAGCACTAAGAAAAATAAATACTAAGAAAGATGAGGAGCTGACATAACAATTCCTCAAAAAGAGCCCATAGCTGGATGATACACACTTTTCTTTACTTGCTGCATGCCTTCTCTCTGATTCTCACACCAGTAGGTGCAAAAGAATATCAGGAAGTTCAATATATTCCACCTGATTGACAAGCAAGGGGGAAATATTTGACAGTAAACATAATTTGAAAAGAAGACCTGTGCCTAGAGGGCAACAGAAGGCAAGTAACTTAATCTACCCAGAAAGTGTGAAAAATTATAAAGAAGGCCCATAGCAAAATAATTACCTGTGAAATTTAAATAATAGGATGAGAGAATGGAGGGTGGGTGGAGAGGGAAGAGAGATGAGAAAGAGGGGTGGGAGATAACAGGGACATGTGATGAAGAGATAAGAAAAAATGCACACATGTATATACATTGTAAAATAATATTTATTGTTTTTGTTTTTGTTTGTTTGTTTGTTTGAGACAGAGTCTCACTCTGTTGCCCAGGCTGGAGTGTAGTGGTGTAATCTCTGCTCACTGCAACCTCAACCTTCCAGGCTCAAGTGATTCTCCCATTTCAAGTCTCCAGAGTAGCTGGGGCTATGGACGTGCACCACCATGCCCACTTAACTTTGGTATTTTTTTGTACAGGCAGGATTTTGTCATGTTGCCTCGAACTTCTGGGTTCAAGCAACCTGTCTGCCTTGGCGTCCCAAAGTGCTCTGACTCCCAGAGTCCCATACAGAGAGATAATGTTCAAAATAGCTGATGAAACTGAGCAATCCTGAAAAGCTCTTAACCAGTACCATTTTGAGTTAGCATTAGTACTTTCACTGTATTATGTCTAGACCAGTGATTAGAATCTGGAAGGATGACTTTTAAATGGCATCTAAATATTTTAGAAAAATATCCAAAACATTTAAAACTATCAGGAACAAACATATTTAAGATAGAGAAAAAATACAAAGAAAATTTTATGTATATTCAATTATAATGACATTTTTCTTATAAGTAATATGCTTTTCAAACTTATATTGTATATTTGTGGTCTACTTGGTAAACAAGGTTAGGTTGAAAAAATAAAATATGTGTACAGATATCCTCAATAAGGTATAATAGCTTAAAAGACCATAATTGTGCACATAATGTTTATCTTTAAAATAAGCGTTTAATTGTGTAATCTTATTTTCCCATAAAATTACTTTTTACTTATTTTGGAGGCAGCCTTTTCATTTGCAAGCACAATAAGAAGGGGAGAGATTATGAACAAAGGCCTAACCTTAGGAAATAGAAAATGTAGGCACAATATGGGCACAGAAGAAAAATTCAATGTTTACGCTGAGATGCTCATTATTTTATTATTTGAACATAATTATATTTCTATTAAACACATTTTGCTACAGCAAATTTTCACAGGGATATTTGTAAGGAAGACTTAATTTTAATTTTTGAAATTATGTGTGAATGCAAAAGAAAACTGCCCCATAATTATAAGAGTATAAATTTTGCTTTATGAAACTGAGCCTCCTCAGTGAAGGTGAACTGTTGATCACTCTACTTTCTGATAGTTAAAGCTGTTTGCAAGAATTTTTCAGTTTCAGGAGAATTTTAAAGAACAGAAAATGGTATATGTGGACATCAATATTTTCTTATGAATATCTTCTAAATATATCCTCATATGGTTTACTAGCACAGCTGCACACAGTGATTACTGACTGACATTTTTATTATAAATAGAATAATTCTACTAGCCATAAGAAGGAAAATCTTATTTTTTCACAGAATATGATAAAACATTTAAAAGTTTTATATTATTTATTCTTCCTTTGAAGTCTTAGATACAGTAACTGAAATGATTCCATGTAGCAGTAGAATTAGCAAATTTTATGTGAGATTTAGTCTAAAAATAAGATTTTAACATGTTGCTACAAAACCAAATTTTGTTTCTTTGAGGTTTTTCTGTTTCTGTCAATTTATTTTATACTTGGTTTGAACTACCTGATATTCCTAACATTTGTTCAAATAAAAACAAAACCAGATTGCTGAAACTCAAGAACCTACTGAAAGGCACTTTACATATACCATCTAAGAAATCAGCATATCACTATCGTTTATATTTTCCTCTGTCATCTTAGCATTCTTTAGTTAGTAATTTTTCCTTGCTTGCAAATATAAATTGTGAGGGTTTTGATTTGGTTATGGTAGAGTACATTTTACTGGTATAACCTATCCTTTCTTGGGCAAGAAAAATAAATTCTGAATAAAATTTTAAAAAATAATTATATTAAAGCATGCAGGATTAAATAAATATAGGCATAAAATTAAGAGGCATTAAATTTTAAAAGTGAGTTCCACATTTCTACTACTGTGACTTCAATCCATATAGTACAGGTGACTAGAACTCTAGCAGAAAACTGTGAGTGTCTCAGTGCCATAAGGTCTCAGAGGATAGAGTTTGAGACCATCACAGTTGATGGAAATTCAGGGTGAAAATTCTGAAAAGTAAGAGGACACAGAAGGAATAGCCTCCAAATCTGTGGATAATCATTCTCAAATTATTACCCATTTCCTAAACTGTGCATGCATGGAGAAGACTGTAATAGTAATAGTATAGAACATTAAGTAGAAGACTGAATGTGCTAGGCATATATCTTAATTTCTTCACACCAAAAGAAGATAAAAGACTGAATTTGTGTTCTCAGTGAAACACCAGAAGACCTCTCTTTCAGAGTATAGATGATATAGCAGGACTAAAGCATTTATCTTGAACAAAGAATAAAACCAAAACAAATCTCTCCTAATAAAATATAAAATCAAGCTCCCATGGTCCCTAGGTAACAACCAATGTGCTAAATGTCTGAAAAACAAAAATCAACATTCTTTAGAGAAAGTTAACAGAATTCAGAGTTTCTACAAAGTGTCATCTATCTTGTGCAGTATACAATAAAAGTTACTAGATATGGGATAAAGTGGGGGAGAAACTAACATTTAAGAGAAAAGAAGTCAATAAAAATAGATACTAAGATAACTCATATGTTGAAATTTCCAGATAAGGACTTTATAGCAGCTATTTAAAAACATATTTATTGATGGAAATGAGAATATTATCAAAATGACTGGTTATATGGAGAATCTCATCAGAGAAATTAGAAATTAAAAGAAGCAAACAGAAATTTAAGAACTTAGAAGCACAATGTATGAAATAAATTTGCTAAAATTGATCAGACTTTTGCAGATAAAGAATGATCTATGTGAGTGGGGAGAGTTTACAAATTATCCAGTCTTAAAGACAGAGATAAAAACAACAAGAAAACAAAAGAGCTTCAGTGATCTGTAACACCAAACAAGTGGTCTGTCATGTATAATTGGATTTCTGAAGGGACCAGAGAAAGAAAATGGGGTAGAAAAAGTATTTGAGGTTATAGGGCTGAAAATTTTTAAAGTATGGCAAAGAACAAAAACTTCAAAAAGCTCAGCAAATACAAGGCATAATAGCACACATAAGACCACATCTAGATACAAATATTAAAAACGCTCATAACCAAAAACAAAGGACAACATATATAGTCAAAATGTTGAAAACCAAAAATAAGAATATCATAAAATTAGAAAAGAATATCAAAAAATTACAAAGATAGATATGAATATCTGGAAACTTTATATACAAAAAGATATAGCTAAAGATGAGAGAGAAAGAGAGTAGTGTTATGAGATGTTATCTGCCACAGTCTTATGCTGAAGGCCCAACCCCCAGTACCTCAAAAGTAACTGTATTTAGACTTATGGTGTCTTTAAAAAGGTGATTAAGCAAAATGAAATTATTAGGTTGGATGCTTATTCAGCTTGACTGGTGTCTTTATAAGAAGAGGAAATATGAACACACAGACACCAGACATGCGCATGCACATAGGAAAGACATTTTAAGACACAGCAAGAAGGCAGCCATCTGTAAGCTAAGAAAAGGGGCTTCAGAAGTAATAAAACCTAATGACACCTTGATCATAAGCTTCTCGCCTCCAGAACAGCACGAAAATACATTTTTGTTGTTTAAGCCACCTAGTCTGTGGTATTTTGTTATGACAGCTCTAGAAAATTTGAAGAAAGATTAGATAGAAGACAGGTAGATAGACAGACAGACAGATAGACAGATAGATAGATAGATAGATAGATAGATAGATAGATAGATAGATAGAATGTACATATGAGGGGCTTCAAAAAGTTTATGGAAAATGCATATCATGCAAATGCTATGCATACATTTCATAATATTCTCATAAATAATAAACTCATACATTTCAAATATTCTCATAAATAATAAACTCAAAAAATGAACTCATACAAACTTGTTATAACCTGTCTGAACAGGATTTAGTTTGAAGTGCTAAAAAGGATAAGATATCTACTTGAAAATAGCCCCATCAGAGCAACATAAATTTTGCTAAAATTGACACAAAAACAAATATCAAATTTATGGTGAAGCTTGGGTTGAAGAATATGACATCACTGATGCATTATGAAAAATTTATGTTGACAATGCCACAAAGAAATCATCAATTTACAAATGGATAACTCATTTTAAAATGGGCAAGATGATGTTGAAGATGAAACACACAGCGGCAGATCATCCAAGTCAATTTTTGATTAAAAAATGTTGTTTATCTCATAATTGAAGACAGCAATGATTAATAGCAGAAATGATACCCATTACCATGGACATCTCAATTGATTCCTTACCCAATTCTGACTGAAAAATTAAAGTTCTACTTGATGAGTGCTGTTGTGTCCAGATCAGCTGCAGACAACAGCAGAGCTTTGAGTGGAAATTTTAAACAAGTAGGATCAAGATACTGAAACATTTCTCAGAGGAATTGTAACAGGAGATGAAGTATGGCTTTACTAGCATAAGCACAATCAAAGCAACAACTACCAAGAGGTGGAAGTGGTTCGGTCAAAGTAAAAACATACCGGTCTAAAACAAGGGTCATGAAAACAGTTTTTTGTATTGCTCAAGTTATTTTGCTGGTTGAATTTATACAAACCATGTATTTGAAAAAAATCAGAAGTAAATTAAATAAAAGAAAGATATCTAGAAATTTTCTAAATATTTGGAAATTAAAGAACACATTTTGAAAAAACCCATCGTTGAAAAAGAACTGACAATGCAAATTATAATGAAAATGAAAATACCACATACCAAAATTTGAGTCACATAAATTATCTGCATTACTTTCAGATAATTTGATAACATTAAATTAAATCATCATTTTAGAAAAGAAAGCAGTCTCAAAGTAGTGATTTAAACTTTAAATAAATTTTTAAAAACTTAAGCTAAATGCAAAGTAAGTAGAAGGAAAGGGATAATTATACAAATAGAAATCAATCAAATATAAAATGAAGTTGAAAACCAAAAAAGTAGAGAAAATCAATGAATATAAAATCTAGTTTATTGAAATGATCAATAAATTGATAAATATCTGGCTAGCTCATCATAAGAGAGAGAAACAAATTACCAATAGTAGGAATAAAATTGTGGATATCACAGCAGCCATTAAATGTTAATAAGGCAATGTTATGAACAATTTCATGGCAATAAGTTTGGCTACTTACATGAAATGTACAAAACTTTTGACAGGTATAAACTACCAAAACTAAATAAGAAAGAAACAGAAAACCTATAGATTTTCATCTTTAAAAAAACTGAATGTGTAATTAATAACTTTCCAATAAAGTAATCTTCAATCCAGATGGCAAATTTTATTAACCATTTAAGAAATAATGGTGAAAAACCACTATCTTTTGGCAGCCTATATAGGATCTTTCCTTGATGTTGATATCTACTAATTGACCAGGGTGGGTTGTTGCCAGAGGATGCAGTCACTGTGACAATTCCTTAAAATAGGACAACGATAAAGTTTGCTGAATCTACTGACATTTCCTCTCATGAAAGATTTCTGTTTCTTCTGTTTGATAGCATTTTGCCCACAGTAGAATTTGATTCAAAATTAGAATAAATTATTTTAAACTCTATCACTGCTTTATCAGCTAAGTTTATGTAATTTTCTGTATCCTTTATTATCACTGCAACAAGTTCACAGCATCTTCACCAGTAGAGTCCATCTCAAGTAAACTTTCTTTGCTCATCCATAAGAAGCAACTCCTCATCTATTCAAGTTTTATCATGATATTTCAGCAATTCAATCACATCCTCAGGCTTCGCTTCTAATTCTGGCTCTCTTTCTGTTACTAGTATAGCCGCAGTTACTTCTTCTACTGAAGTCTTTAACCCCTCAAAGTCATCCATGAGGGTTGGAATCATCTTCTTCCAAATCCCTGTTAATGTTGATATTTTTACCTCCTCCCACAAATCATGAATATTCTTCATGGCATCTAGAATGGTGAACCCTTTTCAGAAAGTCTTCAATTTATTTCACCCAGATTTATCAGAGGAATCACTGTCTTATGGCAGCAATACTCTTATGAAATGTATTTATTAAATAATAAAATGTCAAAGTCAAAATTACTCTCTTATATGTGGACTGCGGAAGTGATGTTGTGTAAGTAGGCATAAAACCAGCATTAATCTTGTAAATCATTAGAGGTCTTGAGTAACTAGGTGCATTGCCAATACGCAGTATATTTTTGAAACAATTTTTTCTAAGTAGTTCATCTCAATAGTAGACTTGAAATATTCACTAAACCATGCTGTTAATGATTTGCTGTTATCCAGGCTTTGCTCTTTTATTTTCAGAGCACAGGCAGAGTAGATTTAGCATAACTCTTAAGGGCCCTAGGATTTTTGGAATGGTAAATGAGCACTGGCTTCAACTTAAAGTCACCAGTTGTATTATCCCCAAGTGGATCAGCCTGTCCTTTTGTTTGAAGCTTTGAATCCAGACATTGACTTGTCTCTAGCTATTAAAACCCTCGATGGCATCGTCTTCTAATATAAGCCTGTTCTGTCTACACTGAAAATGTGTTGTTTAGTGTAGCCACCTTCATCAATGAACTTATCTAGATCTTCTGGAAACTTGCTATAGCTTCTACATAAGCAGTCTGCTGCACTTTTATGTTATAAAGACAGCTTCTTCCTTTAAGCTTCGTGAAAAACTTTTGCTAGCTTCAATCTTTTCTTCTACAACTTTCTTATCTCTCTCAGCCTTCACAGAGTTGAGGAGAGTTAGGGTTTTGCTTTGGATTAGGCTTTGGTGTAATGAAATATAGCTGGTTTGATCTCCTATCCAGACCAAACTTCCTCCGTACCAGCAACAAGCCTGTTTTGATTTCATATAATTCTTGTGTTCACTGGGGTAGCACTTTAATTCCCTTCAGGAACTTCTCCTTTGCATTTACAACTTGCCTAACTGTTTAGTGCAAAAGGCCTTACTTTTGGCCTGTCTCAGCTTTTGACAGGCCTTTCACCAAGCTAAATCATTTGTAGCTTTTGATTTAAAGTGAGAGACGTCTTTCTTTTACTTGAACACTTAGAGGGAGTTGTAGGGTTACTATGTGGCCTAATTTCGATATTGTTGTGTCTCAGGGAATTAAGAGGCTTGAGGAGAGGGAGAAAGATGGGGGAACAGCTAGTGGGTGAAGCAATCAGAGCACACACAACATTATCAACTAAGTTTGTCTCATATGGGTGCAGCTTGTGGTGTCTCAAAACGACGACCATAATAACATCAAAGATCACTGATCACAGTTTATCGTAACAGATCAAATAATATTATAAAACAATGCAAAATATTTTAAGAATCACCAAAATGTGGTATGGAGACACAAAGTGAGCACATGCTATTGAATAAACAGTACCAATAGACTTGATTGACATTACTTCAATTTACAAAAACCACAATATCTGTGATGTACAATAAAATGAAATACAATAAAATAAGGTATGCCTGTATACATGATTATTAACTATAGTTATCATGGGGTACATTAGGTCTCCAGTACTTATTTTGTACCTTTGGGCAATATCTCTCCCATTCTGCTATCTTCCAACCCTTGGTTACAATCATTCTATTCCCTGTTGCTATGAGTTCAACCTTTATTTTTAAATTCCACATATAAGTGAGATTATGTAGTATTTGTCTCTCTGTGTCAGGGTTACTTTATCTAGTGTGCCCTCTTCAAGACTCTTCCATATTTTTCCAAATGGCAGGATTTCTTTCTTATTTAATGTTGAGTAATATTCCATTGTGTCTACATACCACATTTTCTTTATCCATTCCTCTGTCAATGAACATTTAGATTGTTTTTCTATCTTGTCTACTGTAAATAATGTTGCAATGGACATGAAAGTGCAGATATTATTTCGAAATAGTGATTTTATTCCCTTTAGGTACATACCCAGAAGTGAGATTCCTCAATCATGTGGTGATTCTATTTTTAATATTTGGAGAATGTCCATACTGTTTTCCATAAAGGATGTACCAATTAGCATTCCTACCAAAAATGTTCAAGGGTTCTAGTTTCTCCACATCCTTGGTAACATTTTATCTTTTGACTTTCTGATGATAACAATCCTAACATGCAAAGTGATATTTCCTGGTGGTTTTGGTTTGGATTTCTCTGGTGAATAGTCTTGTTGAGCATGTTCTTTTATTTTTTTTAATTTATGTATTTTTAGTTGCATGATTTGATTTCTCTCCTTTTAAAAGTGAAAAAATAAAAAAAACTAAGGCCATGAAATGACTTCTAAAGAAGAATTTGGGAAAAGTTTATATAATTTGATAAGTATTGTTTTAACTTTCTAAACTAACTATTTTATTTATTTATTTTTACGCATTGGCCACTTATATGTCTATTTTGGAAAACTGTCTGTGTTAGTCCTTCACTCACTTTTTAATTGGGTTACTCATTTTGCTATTGAGTTATTTATGCATTTTGGGTATTAACCCCTTATCAGATCCATAATTAAATTATATACTCCCATTCCATAGGCTGGGAGTAAATATTTTAATTTTATCTCATATATATATATATTTTATTTTTAAGGAAATGCAGCTTTATTACTTTCAAGTACAAACAATAACTAAAGCTTGGCTAACCAAATTTGACTACTTGAGGGAATCTGCTTTAATATATAGATATAAATAATTTATAGTTAGCAAAATCACTCATGGGTAAAAAGAGTACTTCTATGATGCAAGAAAATAACTTCTCATATTAGAGACATCTTGATCCACAATCACTCCACTATTTACTTATTATATATCAGATATACATATATATATATATATATATATATATATATATATATATCCTATTCTATAGGCTGGGAGTAAATATTTTAATTATATATCTGATAAGGAGTTAAGGCTGCCTTTTTTATTGTTACTTCCTTTTCTGTGAAGAAATCTTTTAGTTTGATGAAGTCCCACTTGTTCATTTTTACTTTTCTTGCCTGTGCTTTTGGTATAAAACCCTAAAACTGAGAGCCAAGACCAATGTCAAAGAGCTTATCTTCTATATTCTTCTTCTGACAGTTTTACAGTTTCTTAAGTCTTTAATACATTTTTACCTTATTTTTATGTCTAACATAAAAGAAGGGTCGAATTTCATTTTAATTTTTATTTTTTTGCATATGGATATACAGTTTTCCCAACATTATTTATTGAAGAGTCTATTCTTTTCCTGTTGTGTATTTTTGGCACCTTTGTTGATAAGTAGTTAACTACATATGTGTGGATTGATTTCTGATCTCTATTACGTTTCATTGGTCTATGAGTTTGCTTTTAGGGCAGTACCATGCTACTTTGGTTAGTATAGGTTTGTAGTATTTTCTGAAATCAGGAAGTGTGATACCTCCAGCTTTATTCTTTCTGTTCAAGGTTGCTTTAGCTATTCAGTGATTTTGTGGTTTCATATGAATTTTAGAATTTTTTTTCCTGAAAAACAGTCATTGAAATTTTGATAGGAGCTGAATTGAATCTGTAGATTATTTATTAATTGTTCCAATCTGTGAATGGGAGAATCTGTCCATTTCTTTGTGTCTTTAATTTCTTTCATCAGTGGTTTATAGTTCTCAGTGTACAGATATTTCACCTCCTTAGATTTATTTCTGTTTTGTTTTTTGATGCTATTGTAAATGAGATTATAAGTTTTTTTGAATAGCTCATTGTTAGTGTATAGAACTGCAACTGACTTTTGAACATTGATTCTGTATCCTTTAACTTTACTGAATTTATTAGTTATCATAGTTTTTTGGTGTTTTATTAACATCTCTATGCTCAGAATACTGCCTAGCATATAGTAGGTAATCACTAACAGTCATTTAATGAATTGAAGAACAAAACCCATTGTCTAAAGCTATAATATTTAATTTTGGCATGTGTCTCTCCCATTTTGTGTTTTCATCCTCCTTTTCTACATGTCTTATTCTTGTTTGCTTATTAACTTCTGAAGTTATTTCAGTTAGTCATGTGCTTTTTAATCATATAAATTCTTTCTTTAAACCTTTTCCATGATATTTATAAACCAACATTATACTATGAAATATGGAGAGTAAGATAAAATCCTTGTTTTAATACCTCCCAAATGTGTGACTTTAGGCAAGTTTCCTAACCTCTCTGTTTCTCAGTTTGCTTATCTGCAAAGCAGAAATTATAACATTACCTAATGGCTGGCTGTGAGAATTAAATTAGTATATATGTGCACTCCTTGGCACACCATAAGCAACATTCAATAGATAGAAATTATAATTATTACTACGATTATCATAAAGTTATAAAAATTAGTAATAAATTAATAACTTCTTCCTCATTCTTATGGAAGACCCGAGTGTTATTTGTTTCTTAATATTGTTTTCCCTTTTTTTGTTAATTTAATCCACAAACATAACCCTTGTTTCCTTCTTGTTTCATTTGATAAATATTTGGTTTTACAAATAGTTAATTGAGCATAGTATTAGGTAATAGGCTAAAATAAAGTAGACATGATCCTGAGGATACAGAGTTTAGCAGGAAAAGATGTAGTAAAGAAGTCAGTACAAAAAAACAAACAAATAAATATATAAATGAAACTTACAAAAATGTTCTAATTATAACAAACATTGTGCTGTGAAGAAAATACCAGAAGCGACTTTAGTTTAAAGTTACCAGATGAGGCTCTCCAAGGTGATATGTGGAAACTGAGAGCTAAGTCATGGGAAAGGTCAGGAATATTGCCAGTAGCAAAGCAGGTGGGTTGAAAGTTTCCAGGCAGAGGTGCTCACAAGACTGCCCATCTTTAATCTGCCAGAATTCACCAGGACACATATGATTCTCTTTTTATTAACTTTACTTCAAAGAGTTTCAACTCGCAATTTTTAGACTAAATTTACCTTAGATAAAAGGGTTTTGTGCTATTATTTCTTCTAGATTCTCTTTGAAATTTCTATTTTGGTAGGTCAAATTATCCTGAATGTATGTTAAGGTTCTCATTTTGCTCCTTTATTTTTATTTTTTTTCTTTCTATCCCTTTGAATTTGAAGAAATTCCTTTAGATTGATTTCCTTAGCAATTTCATTTTCTGCAGCATTCAGTCTCAATTTTAAAAAATATGACAAGTATGTTTTAAATTCACTTAAAATTCCCCATAAGGTCAAATAACCTCATATTTATGACTACTTGTTTGTGACTCAAATAGGCAGTCTCTTTTGAACCTTATTGAGAACAAAAATATTATGTTTCTAATGTGTTTTCTTTTTCTTTTTTAAATAATTGTTTTAATGAAAATACACTTTTATGTCTTTAAATAAGTTACTCTTTTTTGAACTACAGAATCTTTTAAAAGACCTGATAGTTTTTTCTCTCAATGAGAACTTTCAGATTATTTAGTATTGGCTGGCCATTAGACAGAATCAAACAAAGGTCAGTGGATGTCTCTGGCTGTAAGTAAAGGACATTTTGTCAATTTCTATTTATAATTCTCTCTCTTTACACAAATAAAAATGAGACCAGATAAGGACTTGAATATGGGAAATTTCCTAAAAATACTTTAATAATGATATTAGCTGAGAAAAATGATGTCATACAAAATCTGTTTGGTTTCATATATTGGATAGTTTTGATGTAAAACATACCATGAATCTGTTTATTTTGCATTGGTCGATAAGTCTTGGTTCTAAAATTGTCTTTATTTGTTTCTTTTTCTGCATGGATCTTAGGGGGAAATAACCCAATAAAAGGAAATTCTGATATATTCTGAATAGTCAAATCCATAGAGACAGAAAGTAGTAGTTTCCAGAGCATGAGGGAGGGGGCAATGGGGCATGGTCGTATAATAGGTATGGGATTTTCTTTTGGGGTGATAATGTGTTGGAACTAGATAGTGATGATGATTGCACAGCATTGCAAATGTACTAAATGTCATGAAATTGTTTACTTTAAAATGATTATTTTTTATGCTATTTAAATCATTAGTTTAGAAAAAGGATCTGCCTACCGAAAAAAAGCAATTCCTTTTTCTTAAGTAACAGACTTGATGCTAGTGTATAATAAAATGTTTTCTTTTTTCCTGATAGACAAAAACACAAGGAAAGTACAAGAGGCCAAATCCTCACACAAGAAGACACAGTTATGGCCAGCACATTGTTCTCAGTTGAAGGAAGCACATTTTTGTCTGGTATTATCCACCTCCAAAACATATAATATGAAATGGGTTAACAGAAATACAATACCCATAAGAAAGATACCTGTTAGAAAAACAGCAAAATAGGAAATGCAACAGTCTCTTCTCCATAGCATGTATTCAGTACTAAGTAGAAATAACTAAGAGTCCTTGCCTGTCTGATGGTGGAATCAACTTCTTTCCTATCTGATACAGAAGATAATAGTTCTGCTTTCAAGAAAGAGCTCTGTTATGTTTCATGACCACAAGGAAGATGGGCCCTTCCTGTGTTTCCAATGCTTGAGTAGTCCATTTCCTGTTGGAGTTAACTTGGTGGCCTTAGGATTGAGCATTCATAGGTTATTACCAAGTTACTAAGTTTCTTTATATCAATAGAGTCCTCTCAAAAATCTAGCAGTCTTCTATAATGCTTACTTACTGGACTCATAACTATCACTGAGATCTTGACTACACTGAATCTGATGTTCTCCCCATATCTAACCTTTTGTTTAATGTACTCTGCCTTGAATCCACTAAATAATAACCATTAATCAGATTTCACTCTTAATAAAATTTGTTTATTGTCTGGTGGAGAATGCCTAAGGAGAGAACCCTAAAATAGGCTTAGGTCTCACTCTCAACAATTATATTTTCTGCAGAATCATCTATAGCCTAATTCTCTGAAGGCACTAGCTACATTTTGGGGATAGAGAAATTGCTTTATAAACCTTGGGAAGCATGATATAAAGGGGTTCTGTCAACTTAGAAGGCCTATTACAGACAAAGCTCCTTTCTCAACACTTCATTTTCCGTCCTTTCGCCTCTCAGATTAAACTTCTTTAGGTTAAGTTTCTCTCTGTTGTGTAGTCCCTTGCTAAAACCCACATGATAAAATCAACTCAAACAAACATTCTGAAATGTTTATGTGATTTTTTCCTAATTCTGTCTCTTGCTGTCTGGGAGTTTAGCATATTTCTACTATGCTAGAAATAAAGCAAAAGTGATGGGGGGTTGGGGAAAGGCAATGACTATTGATTAACAGCCAGCAAAGTCTGCTAGATTCAGGGCTTAATAAATATTTATTGAATTATTTTGCTTGGATTTATAGTTGCTTTTGACAGTTCCTAATATGAAGAATGTTTTGTTATTTTAGAAATCTTTCATTAGCTGTTTTTTCTCCCAGATGTGAAATACTCCCGCATTAATCTACTTAGACTGCTATACAGTATTCCACTGACTGGGTGGCTTAGACAACAGAAATTTATTTTCTCATCGATCAGGTGGTTAGAGTCAAAGATCAAGGTATCAGCAGGGTTGGTTTCTGTTGAGACAGACTGCTTGCAGATGAGCTAGTTTCTGGCTGTATCCTTACTGGCTTGCAGATGGCTGCCTTCTTACTATGTCTCACATGGCGTTTTCTAAGTGCGCGTGCACACACACACACACACACACAGAAAGAGAGAGAGAGAGAGAGAGGTGGTGTCTTTTCCTTCCTCTTCTAATGACACCAGTCTAATTTGATTAGGGCCCCATCCTCATGACCTTATGTCCTTATATAACACTATTTACCTCCTTAAAGGTCCTGTCTCCAAATACAATCATATTCACGGGTTAAGACTTCAACATATGTATTTTGAGGGACATAGTTCAGCCCATAATATTCTGCCTTCTGGCCCCCTAAAATTTATGTTTTTCTCAGATACAAATTACATTCACTTTGTCCCAAGAGCCCCCAAAGTCTTTACGCTTTCCAGTGTCAATTTCAAGTCCAAAGTCTCATCTAAATATTATTTAAACCAAGAATGGACGAGGCTGAAGGCATGAAGGCATTTCCTTTCCAGTTCTGAATCTTTGAAACCAAACAAGATATGTGCTTCCAAAATATAATGTTGGGACAGACATAGTTTAGACATTCCTGTTCCAAAAGGGAGAAACTGGAAAAAAAGAAAAGGGTAAATAATCCAAAGGAAGTTCAAAACTTTGCAAGATATATTTTATTAGATATTACAGCTTGAGAATAATCCTCTTTGATTGGCCATTCTGCCCCCAGGGCCCAATGGGGCAGCAATATCACCTGTATGGTCCTGGGTGACAGTTCTCTCCCTTGGCTCTGCATCCTGGCCTGCCTTTCAGCTCCATGGGGTGGCCCTGCCCCAGTGGCACTGGGTGGCAGCATCTTAGTCCAGTGAAATGAAGGAGGAAACAACCTTGTCCTTGTGCCTAAGGTAGGCCTGACATCTCTGAATTGCCTTCCAGGTCATTCTTCTCTTCTTCTAGAGGATAATATTGGATAGCTCTATTGTTTTACTCTGTAGAATCTCAGAATTCTGAAACCTTTCTTTCATTCCATCACATTTTCTCTGTCCCTTTTAGTCTGGCATGTTTCTGTTGGTATAATCTCATTTCTATTTCTGTCTTCAGCCGAGATGGCTGATTAAATCCACAAGTAATCTTTATATGGAGTGATTTCCAGGGCTTCCCTTGGCATTCTCTCCAGGAAATGCTTTTTGTTATGTTTTGTAATTTTGGTAGGCTGAGAATGCTCAAATCTTCAAGTTCTGGTTTCTTTTTACTTAATGATTCTTTCGATATGTATCTCTCCTCTTGCATTTTACTATTAGCAGTAAGAGAAACTAGGCCACAACTTCAACACTTTACTTAGAAATCTCCTCTGATAAATATCCAGTGTTATCACTTACAGGTGTGCTAGAACATTATTCAGCCAAATTCTTTGTCACTTTGTAAGACAGACCACTTTTCCTCCAGTTTCCAATAACAAATTCCTCATTTCCATCTGAGACCTTATATATATATATATATATATATATACACACACACACACATATATATATACACATATATATATACATATATATATATACACATATATATATACATATATATATATATCCCTATACATATATATATATAGGGAGAGAGAGAGAGAGACAGATGTATATATACATATATCTACAAGAACAGATCTAATATAATATATGTGTGTGTGTATATATATACACATATATCTAGATATATATACACAAATATACATATATATGTGTGTGTATGTATATATATATGTGTGTTTCAAGTGCCTAATGTATATATCTATATCTGTCATCTATCTGTGTGTGTGTGTGTATAGACACACACACACACATACACACACACATGTCCTATTAGATCTGTCCATCAAGAGAGCCCTGACTAATACAGGTCCCATTCTTATGATTTCATTTAACTTTCCTCCATAAAGTCCTTATCTCCAGAAAAGTCATATTGGAAATTAAAATTTCAATTTATAAATTTTGGAGGTGTACAATCCTATCCATAACAACACATTTTAAGCAACATTCTGGTAATAACCATATTTCTTTTGGAGTATCACTTGCTCTCATTCTTGAAAAACCTATTTACCACCTATAGGTCAGAGCCATTGCTCACTAGTGTTGATCAGATGGTAAATCCTTTGGCAGGGAAGTTTACTAAATAAAGTAAAATTAGTATATAATAGATTTTGTTAGAGAGCTGGAAATGCATGATCATGTAATTATTGCACTTGTAAATGTATGTTGTTACAAGTAAAATATACCAAATTGGTAGTCTGAGTAAAAGAAGTCTTAGTAACATATAGGAAGACCAAGAGATAGTGGGAAAAACTACAAAGATTCTGCAGTATTGTAACCATGAAAATGAAGCATTCTGGGGGTTAGTACTACAACTGATCTAGTGAGATAAAGGTCTCAACTAAGAATGGACCAGGATGGTTTCATTCCTGGTTGCCTTGGTGAGTGGGCCTCTTTTCCCAGGTAAGTCATTTGTTTCAAGTGCCTAATGCATTCCTGGAACTGAAGATACAGCAGATAATAAGACAAACAAGTGGAGCAGATGCTTGTGATGTCACATCCCTTATATCCTGGGCCAGTGATAGTGGAGGACAATTTCTATGCAGGCTGACAGCTTTCCACTCAAGTACTTTTGCTTCCAAGTCTAAACCTTAGACCTTCTTCAGGACTCATGAAGCTGTGCGTCTCACACAAAGGGCAGTCCAGCAGTGTTGGAAATTCAGCATACTCAGGACAAATCCCCTCACTGGGAAAATTCTGAGGTACAGTCAGTTCTGCTATAATGCTTGTTTTGAAAATATGCATTAGTTTTGACATAATAGAGATATAAAGAAAAAATTTAAATATGACCCAAATTTTGTGTTCAATTATGCATGATTTCTTCCATGAGGAACATTAAATAAGGGGTTGGGAAACTTTGGCTCACTTCTTTGTAAATAAGATTTTGTTGGAGCACAGACACATCCATTTTTGGGGGCTCTTTTCTGTGACAGAGTCCATATGTCCACAATAGTGAAAATATTTACTATCTGATCATTTAAGGAAAAGTTTGAAAATCTCTCATTTAGATAAATACAGAAAACAGCATATAGTTGGCATAAGCCACATAAAAACATCAAAATGTACATCTGCACACTTCATTATCTACCAGTGACCTCAGGGAACTTCATGTGTTATGAGCCACACTCAGCCAAAGCTGGTGTTAACAGCTGGCCATCAGCTTTCACCTAACTCTTCTTCCAATGCTTTTCAATAACTCACCAACTACAACCTTCCCACATGCCCTTCCATATGCAATGTCAAACCTTCTTCAAAATAAAGCACTATATTTATTATAGATGTCATGCATTTCATAACCATTTATCACATGTGAAACTATGCTATCATTTTAAGAATAGTTATCTTCTTTATGTGTGACTGATACGATTTCTTAGTGTTGTACCCCAACTTCATTTCTCTTATAAGCCTTGTGGTTTCTGTTGCATGATTTTGTAGAGCAGTAATTGTTCTTAGGAACACATATGCCCTATTATATCAGAACTGACAGTACTTTCTACGTTCTGTTTCTCAGAAGTTCATCAGGGCAATTGAGCCCCAGCTGGCAATCAGGAACTTTTGGCTTTGCCCTTTTCCCTATCTCACTTATCCCGCGCTCTCATTTGTGCCTGGTATCATGTCTCACATAAACTACTTACTTCCTAGTCCTTGTTTCCCCAGGCTGTAATTTTGGGGAACACCAAGAAACAAGTTTCTGTCCTCATGGAGCATAAACCCCACTTTAGGAGAAAAACTATAATCAATTAAATGAATGAACAAACACATAACAAGCAAGACAAATACAGATTACGAAGTGTTATGTAGAAAACAACAAAGGAGGTGAGAGGAAGAAAAATTGGGGGAGACTATAAAGGATTTAGGGCAGGTGTTTCTAAGGAGTGACATTTGCATTGAAACATACAGGGTGAAAGCAAGCCCACTGGGGAAAAATGCTAATGCTGTTATACTGAGAAAAACAAGGGGGAATCACTGGATGCAAAAAGACCAGAGTGGTAAATAATAATACATCAGAACTCAAGGATGTGTTGGACAATGTAACAGTCATAATTTCTTTCACTGTTATTTCAGCAATCAGTATAAATACACTGTCTTAATAGAACCGTGTTATACTTGGTATATAAAAAGGACCACAGTGTAAAAGACTGAAGGTCATTCTTAGAATTTGTGAGTTGGCATAGGTGGGTAGAAACTGTAGCAACTTATGACCTTAGTTGCTCTTCCTGCCTTTTACTGCTATGAAAGTAAAATTTTCAGAAAATGATAAGAAGCAACAGGTAGAATGAGAGATGAACAAGCATGGAATAAAAATACAATCTATGATACAGATAAAGCATCTTAAATAATCTTGGGAATCTTCAAGTCCCCAGTAGTAGGTTCTCAAAGAATAGTAGTAGTGATGACTTTGACACTGACATTGGCAGTTATGGCAGAGAATGGTGATAATCATGGCACCGATTAATGGTCAATCCTCAGTGCAGAAACAGTGAAATACAACCTCAACCACTAGAATTCTTGACAATGTAGAATATATACACGATTTTAAGATTCTTTTAAGACTGGCTCTTAAAACTTAAGGTTTCTTATCAAAAAGAAAGAAACAGAAGGAAGAAAGAACAAGTCAAGAAAAATGACCTTGCTACATGTCCACACATCATGACTCTTAGTCACCTTTTATATGTTATTTTACTCATTCTCACAATAGCCATATGCAGTAATTACTATTTCTCCAACTTATAAACAGGCAAATTGAATCTTGAAAAGTTTCTTTAATTTGCCCAAGTTTGCATAGTTCATCCAAAGCATTACGCTTTATGCTAATAAAGAAAAAAATAACTTATTGTTACAGACTGAACAGGTACGGACAATTTTAAGGAGAAGGAAAAAAAAGGTGGAATAAATGAATGTCAGACTTGAGTTTAATACTTCATTTAGAAAAGGTTGGAAAGGAGACAAGACAGAAAAGGTGCAATGAGATGTGAGGTCTCCTCACTCTATTATGTTGTCGTTAGCAATAGAGTCATTCTGGTGGATCATCACCTTTAGGAAGATACACAGTATTGGCTTACTGTCAGTAATTAAACATTTGTGCTGTCTTTGAATAATTTTATGAACACAGTAGGGAAGCCAAACTAATTTAATTGTTTTGCTAATTGCTAATTAGCCTCAGTATAAGGGCAGGTGTTTGCATTTGTGTAATTAGGAAGAGAGCCAGAATATCATTTGTAAGGAATCCTGCATTACAAATTTGAAAAGTGACAACGATGTCACTTGACAAAATGTCTATACAATAAGGCAAGTGGTTTGCAATTTTTTTAAAGTTTCAAAAGAGTATTAAGATGAAATGCATCTTTCTCTTCACTCTTCAGAAATTATACTGATATATATTCTTTTTTCTTTCTTTTCTTTTTTTTTACACATTTAGAAATGAAGTTGCTTGTGGTTCAATAAGGATTACTTAATGCAATAGAGTATGGAACTAAATAAAGGGAAACCCATTTTTGGCAATGGGTTTGCCCCATTCTCCACCTTTCTTTCTTTCTTTTAATTTTAATTTATCTTTCCTTGAATTTGAGTCTCCATTCTCTTTCAGATCCTTGTTGTTATTTATATCATACTGTACTATTTTACTATACTTTCAGTTTATTCTTAAAGTCATAAATGCTCTATGACAATAGGCATTTTCTGTATCATAAATGACATTTGAATTTCTTTATATTCTGCTAGAAAGACAAAAACCCTGTTACTGACAGAAGTTCCTGTTATTGGAGCAAGTTAATCAAGATTTCAACAACATTAGGGAAATTGCTATAAATGTATACTGCATTATATTATTTTTCCCCATAGCTTTGTTTCATTACTATGCAGGAAGTGATAATGTTAATCTTTATGTGAGCCATGTGCTTCTAGAAGACATTAAGATGGTTAAGAAATCATCCTACCATTTTCTTTTCTGAAATCTCCTCACTATTTTGTTTCAAGAAATGGCTAACCTAACCACAAAGGACATTCTTGCTCTCATATTCCAAAAAAACACTCTCCTTAACCCGTACCTTTCCTTAATGACTCAGATTTGAGTCATCTCCGTTCTTCAGTACTCCCATCAGACTTCGTAATAATTTTCTTGTTTACCTGTCTGTCCATAAATGTTCTTTATTAATGAACAATTTCTCTATTGCTATAGCCTGAATAAAATTATGTCCTTAACTGTTTAACACCTTTTTTCTTGAATGAAGTTTGAATGACTTGGAAGAAATATTTGAATTTATACTTGACACACTCATTTTTCTTTGTCCATTAGGTAACCAAGTGGCTGGAGAGCATAGCACGTAGCCACAAACTGGTCTCATATGCAAACTTGGCACAAATAAGGCTACTTAAAACACAGAAGACTGTGTTGCAGTTCATCACCATCAAGTGGTATGAACTGAATATAGGAGGATGATCTTCTACTGCAAATATCTTATTCTTTCTGTTATAAACTCACGAACCTATCAACAACAATCATGTGAAGTTTTTAGTTCAGTTCACGGAAGACAGTGAATACACTGTAAGTGTCAGTAATTTTTACTGCTGCTAACCAAGTGCTCATAGTTTCTTCCAGTAAATTAAACATTCATTTCTCTAATTTACAGGCTTTCTGCATCTAAGATGCTCACTGGTAAATGTGAGTACTCCTGGAATGGGTGACATTTGTATAAATTACTGGAAAATCTCCAGATTAGCATAAATTACATTAAAAGAAGGAGGTAAAGACAGTACTCTATTTAGTACTGGATTGTCAAGAAAGGAGAAGGCACCACAAACAAATTATATATTAATAAATTGGTCTTACATTGGTCACTCAAGATCATTGCTTCGTCCTAAAGTTTCACATTACTGTTGACAAGATCACAAATTTATACGTTATAATCAGTGTCCAGAAAAATACCTTACTCATTTCATCTAATTTCTTTAACCTTCCTTAGGAGTATCCCATCAGCACATTACATATACATCCATCCAATCCAGAAAAAATTCTACATAAATGTAGTTCAGTCTGGTAAACTCAAGTCAATTCGATATTTTAGTCTATTTTGTTTCAGATCAAATCAAATCTTGAAGATATTTCTTTTTTTCTCCCTACCGCTTTCCTAGGTAGATTTTAGATAAAGTGAAAACTAGGGATTACATGATGTTGTATCGGAAGAAAGTGGAGAACGAAGGCTGGGCCTTTAATTCACTTTGTGCCTTTGGATGTTCCGTGGCAAATGCTGCAGTGTGGTTAGTCTGGGCTACTCTCTGGACTGGTGATTGCTGAGGTGAAGTTGGCCCTATTCAGCCACTAAAATCTTCTAAGGGCCGCTTGTCCTTGGTCAGAAAGTCCTCACTCTTGATGGCTGCTTTGTTCTCATCCAGGCCTCTGCAGATTCACCAACTTTCTCAGTTTCTCTGTGGCTCTTCAACCAAAGCACACAGGAATATCTGGATGCCTCATGCTTCACACAGGGCTTGGAACCCAGAAGCATCTCAAAAGATTTTTCTAGGCATTTCCTTATGGCAGTGCTGTGCAATACGGCCACCTCATAATAGATGTGACTGTTGGACTATGCCTAGTTTGTGGTCTTCCCAGGAAAATAGGCCACTCATTAGTGTCAGTGACTTCTAGTCCTGCACTCATTCGAGGGTATTTCTCCTATTCTGTTTTTTACACCTTTCGTTCCCCACCTTTACAGACAGAAAGCAAGACCTATGTGTGCCTCATCTTTCTACATTCTTCACTTCTGTCTTTTTTGCCACCACACATTGGGACAACAATACGTGAAATTTCTTTTATTATTTGCCAGTCTATTTAAGGCACAAAGCACCTAACGTTCACCTCCATGCTTTCTACTGAACAGTGTATTGTAGGGACTTCAAGAGATGCTGCTGGCCAGAACAAATGGACACCCCCAGGATAATTGCCAAGAGTAGAAAACCAGAGAGGCTGCCCCCAAATGCACTGTATGAGACCCTTGGTATTTTACATTACTTTCTGAAGTAGAGGAGACATAAAAAATAATTGAAGTTTCTCAGCAGGACAACTAAATGAGGGCTTCTCATCAACCTGCATTGACTTTAACTAGATTAAAGGAGAATAAAGAAATGAGATATTCTTAAATAAGATATTTTGTGGACCACTTGCATCTGCTACATAATGCCGTTTTTCTCACAATAAGTTCAGAATTTCTGATGATTTGCTTAATATTCACAAGGGCTAATGCTATGAATTTAGAAATTGGCCTCAGCCTCCCAAGTAGCTGGGACTACAGGTGCCTGCCATCACACCTGGCTAATTTTTGTATTTTAGTAGAGACAAGGTTTCACCATCTTGACTAGGCTGGCCTTGAACTCCTGACCTCGTGATCCAGCCGCCTTGTCTCCCAAAGTGGTGGGATTACGGGCGTGAGCGACCAGATAGCTTTCTATCTATAACGGATTTCTTCCCTCTCAAAGTACAATTTGAGTGGATTTAAACCTTGCATGCTTTGCATAAACCGTAATAGCTATTTATTTCTCTGAAGGAAATTGAACTTTTGTGATTTATTTTACTCAAAATATCTTTGAGTTTCCTCATCATCCTGTGCTATGACAAGTATATCATATTTGCTGCATCTATATTTTTAATAGTTGTGGCTTTTAAGAATTTGAGAATTTTAGAGACAAGACACACTCAACCCACACAGTAATGCTTTATGCTGTGCAAAATATATAAATCAATAAACATTTTAGAAGAAAAAAATCAATACTGCCCAAAGTCTAGTGAGCAGGAAATGCCCTTGTGTTTCACATAAGGAGACCTGTGAGGAGAACCATAATTGGACGGGTTTTGTTTTTGGCTTTGTGATTCAGCTTGATTCACCATGCTATATTCCCAGCATCCCCATTTGTGGGAACCTGTGCCTCCAGAAATAGATCATAATCTTCAATTGTATATGTTCACTGTGTGATGCCTGAGGGACATCTGTGGTCATCTGCTTAAGGCTATGAGGAAAGAACTACAGGTACAACATATTAAAGGTGATTTGTAGACTGATATATATATATATATTTTTAATTTACTATACCCATTTTCTAGAAAAGTATGGCATTTTACCTAACCCTAAAAAGAAAAAAAAAAAAGGAACCTCTAAGGTACTGAAGTTCTAATTTCCCAGCAGCACATAAGATGAAGGCCCACCATTGAATCTCTACTAAGTTTAATTCAATTCAATAAATAAACACATAAGACATTTATTGGAAGCCTAACTTAAAATAGTTGTATAACAATCCTGTAACTTGGTAGGTAAAGGAGTATAAGTATATTCCCAGTATGTGTGACCCTAAAAAAATCATATTTCAGGCTAGAAATAGTGGCTCACGCCTGTAATCTTTGAACTTTTGGAGACCAACACAAGAAGGTCACCTTAGGCTAGGAGATCAAGACCAACCTATGCAACATAGTGAGAGCCTATCTCTACAATAATAATAATAGTAGTAACAATAATAATAAATTAGCCAGGAGTGATGGTGCATGCCTGTAGTCCCTAATACTTGGGAGGCTGAGTTGAGAAGATCACTTGATACCCAGGAATTCAAGGCTGCAATGAGCTCCATGGTACTCCAGCCTGGGTGACAGAACAACACCCTGTCTAAAAACAGTCATATTTCATCAGACATTAATACAATATTTTCATATTTTATTTACTTTAGAATCAATTGTTTTTAAAGTTAGACATCCCTAACTTCCCAAGCCAATGTTGCTGCATATATTTATTTCAGTTATAATTAAGATACATGGGTTTCACATTTATTTTTCCTCATTACCTTCTATGGACTGAATTTTGCCCTCTCCCTCTGCAAATCTGTGTGTTGAAGCCCTAAACTTCAATGTGACTGTATTTGGAGATAGGGCTTTTAGGAGGTAACTTAAGTTAAATGAAGTCATAAGGGTAAGTTCCTAATTCAATAGGATTGTTGGTCTTAGAAGAAGAGGAAGAGAAAGAGCTCTTTCTTTCACTCTCTCCCTCTCTCTCCAATCACATAAACCAAGGAAAGGCTAAGTGAGTGTGCAATGAGAAGATGGCCATCTGCCAGTTAGGAACAGGGCCCTATCAGAACCCAACCATGTTATTACAGGATTTCAGACTTCCAGCCTAAAGGACTAAGAGAAAATACATACGTATATACATAGATGCACACATATGTACATATATATATATATATATATATATATATATATATACACACACACATTTTCTGTGGTTTAAGCCACCCAATATATGGTATTTTGTTATGACAGCGCAAGCTGACTACCTCCATCCCCACTGCTTTTCCAGGTCATTCCTGAAAATGGTGGTACTGCAGCTACTGTTAATTTTAAGCTGGCATCATATACCACGTTTACTCACTAATAAACCATGCTTGAGCTCCTTCATAGTCTCTCAGCTTGCCACTTGAGATGCTTTCCCCTGCTCCATAGGACCACGTAAGTGAACTAGAGGATGGATTCTTTTGCACCTTGGTAGGTGATATGGTGGTTGGGCCATCTGCTCATGCAGCTTACTTGCTCTGATCCTCCTCAAGCTGAATCCTGATGTACCATTTCCATCTTCTGATGGACTGCTGATGGACCTGTTCACCTTTGTGGTTTGAGGTTTCCAACAAAGACCATGTCATTTAAGGGAGGTTCTAGACACACGGTCATTCTGTACAGAGTATTTCCTTTCTTATAAGGACCCAGCAACATGCCAGGAGCTGTTTTTTGAAAAAATGCAAGATTATCCAATGTGAATGGCATGGCTTTGCTTCAGAATCTGAGAAGTCTGCATTGCTAGTAACTTGGGCTTGTCATAAATTCCACACTGAATCATTTCCCATCACTTATATTTCCAGTACTATAGGATCTTCCAGATATTATGGGCCAAGAGACAATTTGGGGCTTCTGTGCTGCCCTTTCCTACTCAAGATCCCAATCAACACTGGCAGCCTTCCATATCACACAGTATGGAGGCTGCAGCGGTATTCCTAGGGTTGAAATGTGTTGACTCCAGAGCTTGACGAGGTCTAGCAGGTTCTGTGCTTCCTTCTCTGTAATAAGGATATATGATGCTGCAATTTGTTTCTTACTTTGGAGGGAATAACCTGACATGCCCTTGACCATGGATCTTCTAACATTTTTAACCAAATGAAAGGTCTCTGAATCTCTCAAATTTCACAAGGCTTAATCTCTGCTCATTTAATACATGTGTCTTACCAAGTCCTCCCATATTCTAACCTCTTCATGCCCAATCTGCCTTGATCACCATGATGTCCTAAGTGAAATTATTATGTCAATGATTATCAATGAAATGCCATGTTCCGCAGAATGTCCAAAAGGTACAGATCTCTTCAAAATATATTATGAAAGATAACCAGAGAGTTTATATCACCCTGGGCAAAACTGTAAAATGAATATTTTTTTTCCATTCCATGTGAATTCAAATTATTTCTTGTCTTATTTTCTGAGTACAGGCTTGACACCTATAAGAGGAGCTAGGGAAGAAAAGAGGAGTGCATCAGGAGAACTTCAGACTGAACTGGAATTGAAAATGTAGGCTGAAATAATGAGAAGTCTTCAGAAAACGTATTCCTGGAGGAGTTCCATGTCAGTCAATGGCTGGCTCTGGTAGATCCACCATTGTCAGTCATTGCTATAAGCAGCCTAAGGGAAGCATGACTGTGGTGTGGCGGTAATGGAGGATTAAAAGTGCACTGAAAGCTCAGTCCACTATGCTCTATGCAGAAAATTCTCTTGAAGAGAGATTCAAACCATGCAAACCCATTGGTACCAAGAACAGAAGAAAATATTTTCTGTTATCTTTGTTCTCCTTATAAAGATCATTATTATTAGACTAGTTCTGCTCTCACTTCTTTAGATCATCCCTTCAGGTGGAAAACAAACAAAAAAACAAGTACACTATTTCTAACAGATACTCATCCTCATTTCCCTAAATAAATGTTGAAAAAAAATACATAGAAAATATGAAACAGAAGGGATATCAAATGATTATTCTGCCCAGGGTATTTGCAATCTAACCTTGTGAATATTCATCTATCACTTTCTCTTGAGTCTCTCACCATTACATCTTTGCTTTTGTGCTGATGTATATTGTTTGTTGGGTATGTGATATTTTAGGTAGCTGCATGCAGGAGTTTGATCATTTTCTTTTTTCAATTATGAGAACATCCTTCATCTGTTAGGTATCAACTTTGGGCTTATATCTGATTACCAAAGGTATAAAAATCTACCTTTTTAGCATGCAGGCTGACAAAGTAACTATCAAACTGGAGATGTGCCATCCTAAAAAGATTCCTTGTTTTGGCATAAATAAAAAAGTTTGGTGATTCAAAGCAAAAAATGTCACATTGCCTGTGTATCCTTTGGCACCTTAATGTATATGTTTTTCCACATAAAAAATATTTGTAATGGTATTCAATCTTGTTCTTGGAATTTAAATGGGAAAATATTATCTAGTAAAAATAAGACATTTTCTGTTAATTTTTCAATCTGAATGTGCTGTATGCTAATAGCCTATTAGATATAGAATGCAAATTCTTCTTAATTTTGCAGCTGTTTACTTTGATAGAGCAGTCTGTATAGTTATTGTTTTGATCAAAGATTCTTTGTCACTTTATGTTCAAACTATCTCTCACATCTATTGGCTTTAAACTAATCCCAGCATCTGTCTACAGGGTTCCCCACTGTTTACTGTTTCTTCTATATATAATTTTATGAATCTGTGAAAATCCTTATTTTTCTTTTGCTGTTTTGTTCCTCAGATAAATTTTCTCTTTTATTCATAATATTGTAAAAATGATAAAATACTTTGTTTATGGAACCAACCCAAATGCCCATTGATGATAGACTGGACAGGGAAAATATGGCACATATACACCATGGAATACTATGCAGCCATAAAAAACAATGAGTTCATGTCCTTTATAGGGACATGGATCAACCTGGAAACCATCATTCTCAGCAAACTGACACAAGAACAGAAAATCAAACACTGCATGTTCTGACTCATAGGTGGGTGTAGAACAATGAGAACACATAGACACAGGGAGGGGAGCATCACACACTGGGGTCTGTTGGAGGGAAATAGGAGAGGGACAGAGGGGGGTGGGGAGTTGGGGAGAGATAGCATGGGGAGAAATGCCAGATATAGGTGATAGGATGGAAGGCAGCAAATCACACTGCCATGTGTGTACCCATGCAACAATCTTGCATGTTCTTCACATGTACCCCAAAACCTAAAATGCAATAAAAAAAGAAAACAAAACTTCATTTAACATATATAGTAAAGTATATCAAGCTTTCTTCATTGCTATACAAATTGAATTAGCAATATTAATATATATGTATATTCCTATTTATTACCAGAACAATAAATCACAACATGCACACATGTTAGTATTGTTTGTTTGGCAGTGAATGACACTCTCTTAAAAAACCACTTAGACTCCTAAAGAAATCTGAAAGTACTTTTTAATTTCAATTCAAGTAACATGGTTGGAAGCTAATTCCCATATTTTGTGTTTGAGAGAAAGATTTGTCCTATTTAAAACTGAGAGCAAATATGTCTCCTGAGGAAATTGTTTATAGATAAAATCTCTACTTCTCTTCCCATTTATTCTTCATCTCAATCCATCCAAGATTTTTCTCTATCACTCAAGATAATTACCTTGTCAAAGCCACAAGTGTTTTCCAAATCCAGTGGACATTTATCAGTTTTTATTTCACTCATTAGACTTAGATAGCTATGGTTGAACACTCCTTTTCTCTGACTCACTTTTCTATCTTGGCTTCCATGCTATTACATGTAATTGTTAATTTTTTTTTTTTTTTTCCTCTCTGGTAGCTGTAACTTGATCTTCATTTCTGGTTCATCAGGACATGTTGCAATTTTCAGTGAGGCCTAATTTTGTCTTTCCTACCTTGTCGACTATATTGGACAGCTATTACTGTGTAATAAACAATTATAAAACCTCAGTAGCATGCAATAATAAGCATTGTTTCTTACATGTCTATGGATTGGCTGAAGTGGCTCTGCTGATCTTGGCCAGGCTTGCTCATACATCCATAGCATGGGGTAGGTGGAACTAGGTAGACTTTGCTGGATAGTTTTGCTTAAAACTGAAAAAAATTGGCTAATCTGCCAGTCAGCCAGGCAGCTCTGTTTCATATGTCTCTTATCTTCTTGCACCAGTGGGCTGGGCCCAGCATGTTCTTATCATGGAGATGGCAGATGTGCAATGGGACAAGTCAAACAAAATTCACAGTGTTTGCAAAGATCACTCAGAATTGGCACAGCACACTGCCATTTCCATTCATATTTCATTGATCAGAGAAAGTCACATTGAATCTAAGGTCAAAAAGCATGGAGATACATTCTTCTTGTAGTGTAAGAAAATGCATTATTACATGGCAAAGGATGTGGATAGAAGGGTGAAGGATTGGAACTAATAACTTAATCCATCATATTGACTGAACTCACCATATTGCTCATCTTTAGTTCTGCAGATAGGTCATTTTTTCCCACATGAGAATTATGGCATATAATATACCCTCTTTTTGCAGTACTCTTCCATATTTGCCTGACTTGCTCTTATGGAACATTCATTTCCTCATAAATATATTTTCTAATCATTATTAAAAAAAAGGTGTCATCTCTCATGCAACATATCACAGCATCCTATTGTTTCCTTATAGCAAGCAATGTATAGCATTCTATATATTACTTGTTTGTTAAATGTTTCCCTCTTCAGAATTCAAACTACATGAAAGTAGAGAGTATGTGTGCTATGTTCACCATTGAATTCTCAACACTTAGCATAAGGTCTTGCATATGGTGTTCAATCAATAAATATTTGTTGAATAAATAAAACGATAAAAAGATTAGACTATGTTGTTTTCTTCTAAAAATTATAATAAAGAGGTAGACTCGAAAGCATGACATCTAACTTCTCTTTGTGCCCTACAAATTTATTTATTGTAGATGAAAGAAAAAATCAGTTTGTTTTCAATTCAGAAAGTCTGTTACTGTTAGAAAAATGTTGCTTTCTAACCTACAGTGGTATAACATCATAAAAACAAAGAGATCAGTTAGGACATTATTGCTGTGGTACAGATGATATGGTGACTTGCAGTAGACTGGAAGAACAGAAACATGAGAAGGTTTTGGAGGAATATAATGAGTTACATCTTGGGCAAAGAAAGTTTAAAAGATGTATGAAACATTTGAATGGAGATATCTAGCAGGCTAGAGAAAGAAATTTGTTAAATGAAGTAACTATGTCCAAGGGAGTGGGTAACATTATCTCTAGGAAATCAGTGAAGAGTGAGAATCAAAGAGCTCCTAGAACTTTGCCCCAAAGAGCTCTGACAATTAAAGCTTGGCTAAAGGAGTTGAAATCAGACATAAAAATGACAAAGAGGCAATTACAGGGAGGCAAGAATACTATGCCATCACACACCACAATGGAAGAAAATGTTTTCTGAAAGGGAAAACAGTTAACTATTTTGACTGCTGTTGAGAGGGTAAGATGTGGAAGCAGTAGTATCCACTGGAGATATACATACAGAAGACCTACTTTACATGATCAAATTCTGTTGGCAGAAGCTAGAATGGAGCAGACTATAGATTAAATACAGGCAAGAAATAAAGTCAGCAGATGTAGATGACTCTAAGAAGTTGTTGCAGGAAGTGGGAGAAGTATAAATATAAAATTATTCTGACACAGGAGTCTTCTATTTCTCCTGGGATATCATTTACTTTTCCTTCCTTATGTAAGGTAGTCAAATATAGATATAAAATAGATAACCATGTGTTTGAATCTTAATCCCGCAGATTACTAATTATTTTATTTAACTTTTAAAGTCTCAGTTCCTCATATCTAAAAATAGGGATAATAATATCTAATTTATTGGGGTCCATAAGTGTCAAAGAAATGGTTAATAAGAATGTGATTGATATAGAGAAGATACTTAGTAAATATTTGATCCAGAAAGGGTAAACTTTAGAACTATTTTACAAATAAAGCATACTTTGCACTGAGGTCCTTTTAAAGTAATAAGGTTATTAGTAAGTAAAAGTAATGAGTAGTTGAAATAAAAAGAGAACATTTATCACAAACAATTAGATCACATAGGATTAAAACTTTTCTAGTCACACACAGACAAAAACTGTGCCTTTTCAATTAAGTAAAGTTTTCCATCAAGAGCAATAAAAACTCATTTTAACAAATAGCAAAAAAGGTTAAAAACCTGATTTCACAAATTCTTATCTAACAAATCAGCATCTGGGTAAGGTGGCAGATTATGTATGCTTATTTGTGTGCATTTGTGTACATATATGCATATATGTAAGATAGAATCATGGTGACAATCTATGAGCAAAAAGGAAATGAAATTTTTTCTCTCCTCTATGATTCTTCTGTAGTCAAAAGTGACAGGTGCAGGAGAAGCAAAGCAAAAGAAAATAGATTCGGATTATTTGTATGGGAGTTTATGACTGAGTTCTAATTCTAAGGTGAATGATAATGATGGCTAGATATCTAGTAACTATAAAATTGTCTATAACAATACGTCTATAACATATTTAGTGTAGAACTCATTAATTGTTATAGATGAGATAAATTGCTTGCTAGAGGTAGCTAGGCCTGTGGTAACACACTGTTTATTCATGTTGATCAAATTTGCCCTCAGGAACAGCTTATATAATCAAATAATGCTTTTGACTCTGGGAAAAAAAATAGAGGGAAGGAAGGAGGAAAGGAAGGAAGGAAGGATGGAAGGAAGGAAGGGATGGAGGGAGGGAGGAAGGGAGGAAGGGAAGGAAGAAAGGGAAGGAAGGGAGGGAAGAAAGGGAATCAAGGAAGGAAGGGAGGGAAGAGTTAAAAACAGTATATTGTACATTTTAAAAATAATTTCTGGTAATTTATAGCTAATTATAGTAAGCAGGTAAATATTGTAATGTCAGCTCAGAGATTCATGACCTCATTAAGACCCTTAGTGATCCTAAATTATGTTTTCTGATACAATCAATTTACTACAGTAAAATCTATGTTATTTGTCTCAGAGGAAAAAATAATGTTGTGATAAGAAAAAAATTAAACTTAGTGTTCGAATACCTCTATTTCAGGGTTTGTCAAACTCAGTACCATGGAAATTTAGAGCTTAAAAACTATTTTCCTGGGGATTTGTCTTGTGTGTTGCAGGCTACTGAGTGGTATCCCAGGCCTCTACAAACCAGACACCAGTACTGTTCTTTCCCAGTTGTGAAACCAAAAATGTCTCCTCTGAACATTAGCAAATGCCCCCTGGAGAGCAGAATTGCCCCAAGCTGACAACTGCTGATGATGTAACTGCAGTTCTATTTATATTTGAGCTTTGCTATATTTTAGCCACATGCAATCCTGGGTAGGTCACTTTACTGTAAGCCTCAGATACCTCATTTGTAAAATGTATATAATATTAGCTACCATGTAGAAATGTTACAAAAACTAAATGATATATTGTATTGCAGTGTCTGGTATAGAATATATCAATAATACAATTTGTTAATCGAAATTTCAGAAGTCTCTATTGATTATCCAGCTATAGCAAGAGAAAATGTTAAAAATGCATCCAAAAGATGAAAAAAGATCATGCCCTTTTGTAACTTTCAAATTCTCTCCCATCCTGACATCAGTTTCCACTTGATTTTACCCATGTTTGCTGCAGAGCTAAAATTGGCACTGTTTTAAGTAACCTTCATGCACCACCTGTCTCTTCTGGCAACCCAAACTTAAAGAGCAGCAAGTCAGAAGTGGAAGGGAAAACAAGACACAACAACCCAAACACACCAGCAACCAGCAATAGGATGGGATTTTGTAGTGAAAGAGAAGTGAATTCTTTGTCTCTAAAGTATACAACACACTGCCTGGGTAACTTCACACCATTCACATATTGAGACCAAACTTAAAGAATATTATTCTTGATATTTGAAAAATAATATTCTTTAACCAGGTAAATTAATCATTATTATAAAAGTAGAATATTAAATATTCACATTATAGCTCAGGAGATTAATGCAATAGCTGTCCACATAGAACAAAATTATGCCAAGAAGTTGTTTGATTCAGTACAGAAATTCTATCTTTGTATGGCATTGAAACTATAAAAAATATTGTAATACTAAAATAATAGTGAATGATTTAAAATGTGAAACTACATTGTATATGTCAAAGGGTACAGGGAGAGTCCTTTCCCAGAGGATGTTATCGCTCTTAAACTTAATAAAAATTTGATTGACTGGTATGCTGCAGAATTGAGCTGTTCTCTTTAACTTGGATTTTTTTTCTTGGACTTAACTTTGCAAAAAAGTCTCCAAATTGTTGTAAATATATTTTTGTACATTTTTCTATCTTAAGAAGCAAAACAACCTGAGACTTTCCTTGCTAACACAGAATCCTAAAATGCTTCAGGGATCTACATTCTCATGAAGAATAAATAATAAGGTAGAAATCACTGAAATGAATATTTAGTGGCCCAAAGGAAACATTCAGTAATTTTTTTTAATATTAGGCTCCTGGGACTCACTTTTTTCTTATATTTGTCTCTGTTTGATAGAATCCAAGCACAAAAGTAGCTAGATGACTTAGATTTTACTGTAGTAAATTGATTGTATCAGAAAACATAATTTAAGATCATTAAGGGTCTTAACAAGGTCATGAATCTCTGAGCTGACATTAAAATATTTGTCTTCTTACTATAGTTAGCCACAAATTACTAGAAATTCTTTTAAAATTATAAATATATTGTTTATAACTCTCTTTCCCTCCCTCCCTTAATTCTTTTTCCTTCCTTCTTTTCTTCCTTCCTCCCTTCCCTCCTTCTTACCTTCCCTCTTTCTTCCCTTCTCTGCCTTCCCTTCCCCTCTTTTCCCTCCTTCTTCCCTTCTTTTCCCTCTCCCTTCCCTTCCCTTCCCCTCCCCGTCCCACTCCCACTCCCCCTTCCCCTCCCGTCCCTTCCCTTTCCTTCCCAGAGTCAAAAGCATTATTTGATAATATAAGCTGTTCCAGAGGGTAAATTTGATCAACGTGAATAAATAGTGTGTTACCACAGGCCTAGATACCTCTGGTAAGCAATTTATCTCATTGATAACAAATAATGACTTTGACACTTAATGTGTTATAGACACACTGTTATAGAAAATGTTACAGTTATGAGATATCTAGCATCATTATCATTCACCTTAGAATTAGATCTCAGTCATAAACTCCCATACAAATAATCTGAATTTATTTTTGTTTGCTTTGCTTCCCCTACACTTGTCGTTTTGATAGAAAAATACAGAGAAGAGAAAAAATTTCATTTTCTTTTTGCTCATAGATTTTCACCATGATTCTACCTTACATATGTGCATATTTATACTCCAACACACAAAAATAAGCATACATAATCTGCCACCTTAGCCAGATGCTGATTTGTTAGATAAGAATTTGTGAAATCAGGTTTTTAACCTTTTTTGCTATTTGTTAAAATGGGTTTTTATTGCTCTTGATGGAAAACTTTACTTAATTGAAAAGGCACAGTTTTTGTCTGTGTGTGACTAGAAAAGAGTTATCATCCTATGTGATCTAATTATTTGTGATAAATGTTCTCTTTTTGTTTCAACTACTCATTACTTTTACTTACTAATAATCTTATTGCTTCACTAATACTGCTCTTAAACTTGAATTTCCTTGATCTTTTGCATGAGAAACCAAAAAATAAATTATTTTGCTTGGTTTTTCTATTCTATCTCCATTTTTATGAAATTAAAAGGACAAAATGTTCAGAATGTATATAATAGACTTAATGATAAAACAAATAGGAATGGAATGCACTTATTCTCTCTTATGATTGCTCTGTAGTTAAAATACAGTCTGTTTGTACCCTCAACAAATTATAACTATTGCAAATATTTCAAGACCTACATACACTTAAATTATGTTATGTATACAAACACACACAAAGATATGATGAAAATTCTAACTTAAGGAATTATACATTCTACATATTCCGTATATCTATGTATTTACATTTGCAATTTTACTTTTTGCTATATTTCATATATTTTAAAATACTTTTTACATTATTTGACTCTCAAAATATTTTCTTCCTGCTTGATGATGAAAACCAAACACAGTTTGGTTAAATAACATCTGAAGTCACATAATTAGGCAGCATTCAATCTGAAACTAGAATCTGAGGCTTCTGATTTCTAACCCAGCAACCTTCCCCACTCCATCTATTTCTGAGTGCGGTGTTGTGATTTTCCTGAGGAAAAACTCATGAAATTGGCTTGTTTAAACCCAGTTAGGTACATTGGAAATATTTGATAGTATAAGCCCGACATAGAACACTATTAACTTAAATTTCATTTTGTGCATATTTTTTGTAAGCAGCACAGGCAAGAAAATTTCCTTTTACTATCTGAATACTATTTTGGGGGATTTAAAGTTCCCTTCTCACACATCTTTCCCTTCACCATTGCATGACTTTTGAAGGGAGATTTCCCACTTTAGGGTGTGTGTATGTGTGTGTGTGTGTGTGTGTGTGTGTGTCACTCGCAGCTGTCTGTATGCACATGCTCCTTTTTTATTATTATGTACTCCACTCCAGATTCTGTTTTTGAGTGGAGTGCTTTATAAATTGTTGCTAATGTTCTCGTTTAAGCTCTTTACAAATAAAATGTTGCATCCAAGAATGACTGACACAAAACAGGTAGACGGGGTGGCTAATTATTCATCTCTGCATTTCTGATCTCCCTCAAGGAAAAATAAAAGATGTGTGAGTTTAGAAAACACAGACAAAGTGATTACAAAATGCTTATTGTTCTGAGACAGATGTCAGTGAGTGAATTCAACTCAGGAATAGCCATAAAATATTCAAAATGCTATTGTGTTGGGAAAGCAGATCTAACATGCCCATGCACAACAGCTTGCAAAAAGGTGCTTCATATACAAATTGGCTATTATTTCTTTATAGTAGATATCAACTTGAAAAATATGAAATGGGAGCCAGAAACAGAGACTTGATCTTGACAATTGAAAGGGGAAACAAAGCTAAAAATTGAGCATAAAAATATTTTTCTTCTTTTTTACTTAGTGAGACCAAATAGAATTTTCATTAGTTATTGAACAAACACTGAAGCCTATGGAAATATCACTTAGCCTCTCCAACTTGTCATATAATATTCAAAAACAATGCTGCACTAATTGTGTTCTTGAGCTACTCCTGAACCACTGTGGTGACTGTTTCTGGTTTGATTTCAGTTATAGAAGCCACACGTCACTGGGGTTCAGAGAAGAGTGGTGGACATCCAAATCTCTTTGAATCATATTATGTTGTTTCAGGTTAGTGTTTTTAGCTGTGATATTAACATGCCAGGGATTTTAGTTTTAACAAGCCACCACAAATTACATTTAGTTTTGCTAACATGGCTAATATTTAATAAAAGTGATATCCTGTTAAATGGCTGGAGAACTTGTTGGCTCTATAAAAGAAATATATTAAATTTATTTCTTGGTTCTTTTTTTAAATTTTTTTATTATAATTTGGTGGGTTTTTTTTTTTTTTTTGGCTCTTATCTGACTTACTTTCTAGTGACTTGATTTGAAGGAGGAAAATGAAAAATTGGCCACCAAAGATGCCACAACTTAGTCTTTGGAATTAAAACCAATATGAGATCTAATTTCAAGGAATGTAAAGTAGTACTTCTATTTAAAGCCTGACACGTATGAGCATGGTAATAATCTTTTAGCTACAGTCTTGGGATGGACTGTGTAAAAGCAAAGGAGAAATATGGACATTATTCCATATTACAATAAAACATTTCATCTGTTATTTTCAAGTTGCTTCCTTCCTATTAGAGTAAACATAATGGCAAGGTTTGCTATATTCATGGGAGTCTAGTAGATCTTCCTGATCCCCCCAGGCGATGTCCAGAGTGATGAATAACCTGAACTCTGATGAGTCATTTTAACAAAAATTTAGGGAACATCTAATTTCTGACAAGTTCTTGGTAGGAGCTCACAGCCAGAGCTGCTGTTGGCTCACTCAGTGATACCATAAGAAGTGAAACTTGTGCCTCACAGGAAGGACTTGCTTTAAATGTAGTAGATAACTTTTGTATGTTGACATGGCCTTCATCCAACCTGAATTACAGAAAGTAAACAGCTGGAAGTTACTTCAGTCTGCCAAAATCTTCATTCTACATAAATCACACTGATTACAAAACTTGGGAGGCATCTTTATGAGAAACTAGGGAATTCCAAGTTCTCGTTGGGAGCTATATCTTCTTAGTCTTTTGCATCATTGTTTCATATATCATTTGCACTATTTGTTGGTAGCCTGATGATAAATCAAAGTGAGAGCTATTTATGCCAAATACAATTCCTCAATTTAATGGATATTCTGAATGGAATGGATTTTGTATGAGATTGTCTCGCATCTTGCTAGGTGATCTTGAAGATGAAAGAACATGTATATTCTAAGTAATATATTCACAACTACGTGAATATACCATGTGCATAGCTGACTTAATATATGATATTTGCGGTTCAGTTTAAATTTAAAGATTTTATTCTGTTCAATTAGATGATAGAATCAAACATCTTTTTCCATTGAATTAACTGACCTCAGTTGACCATGAAATTAATTACATATGAACGTCAAATATAGGAATCCTATGTATATACAGACTAAGCAACCATAATCTGAAGATTTAAGTCCAAAATCCTCCAAAATCTGAAACTTGCCCTCACAAGTGGAAAATTTCACATCTGACTCATGTGATGGGTCGTAATCAAAACTGTCACAACTTTGTTTCATGCAAAAATTATTATAAATATTAAATAAAATTTCCTTCAGGTTATTTGTAAAGTTACATATGAAAACAAAATAAATTTTGTTTAGACTTCAGTCTTATCCCTAAGAATCTCATTAGATATGTGAAAACATTTCAAAACTTGCTAAAATCCTAAATCTGAAACATTTCTCATCTAAGCATTTCGGTTAAGGGATAGATTGATTCCCTTATTATAAATTTATATAGATTACTCAGCTTTCCCTTTGTATTCTATATAACTTTTTTCCTTAAAGTCATATAGAATCAAGGTACTATAGAAAATAAAGCTCTTCTGGTTCATAAATTTTCTATTTCTATTGCACATTGTGTCTAAAAAACAGAAGTTTTTATATGGACTTTTAAAAAAATCTCACTATTGAATATTAATTTTTACATATAAATTATTTTTTTTAAATAAAGTTAATGTAGTACATGCGTAGTTGGTGAGGGAGAAAGTGCCCCAATGCTTCATCTATTCTCATTGAATCTGGCATAGAAGAGTTAAATTATTTGCTCAAGGTAGCAAATAGGTTACTAACCAACTCTAGATTATAACCAAAAATTCTCCCTAAGTATTCCTCTGTACATATTTTCTTTGTTTAGTAGTAAGGATACCTTCACCACCGTATTGGAAGAACTTGGTTATCCAAAAGTTGAAATACAAATTTGATAAAGACTAGGAATGCACATCTGAAACATTGTCATGAGAAAGGCTAATTACATCCCTTTCATCAAGATAAATTACAATTTATCTAGATAGATGTATTAGTTACAATAAATATTTGTATCTCTTTAGGTAAAATACTTCTCATGTATTTGAGGTAAGGGAATACTAAGAAGGCAAAACCTAGTCTTATCCATTATAGACATTTCCCAAGAATACTTAAAACTCTATGAAGAAATTCAGAAATTTAGAAAGTCTATTATATTGTTTAAATACTTAAAGCAGTATTTACAGTCAACTATCAAATTCGATATTCTCTTTTGTATAGTTCTGGGAATAGTTGGGGGTGATAATTTTATGTTAGCAAATGTTTTGTTTGTTAAATGTCTACCTTCTGTTTATCTGATGCACTCATTGGTAATTTATCTGGAATCTTCGTGCACAAAGAGAATTTATCTTGATGAAATGGATGCAATTGGCCTTGGTCATGACAATGTTTCAGATGTGGCATTCCCTTTGGGCAGATACACTCTGATCAGCACACTGCTCAGTGATCTGAACACTGGCTGAATTTGAGTCTTTACTCAGAAGCCCAGCTGGCACTTTTGTGCAGTGTTCAGTGTGCATGATGTCCCTGAGTTCACTCTCTGTTCTGTGCTTATTGTCTACATTTTCACTTTTTAATAAAAACTCTCCTTTAGTATAGCAATCTTGTCCTTTTGTAAGAGATGACTGCTAACTGATATATTTCTTCATCTTTAGATTTCATTTTTTCCAGCCAAGATGTCAGCTTTAAACATTCTTGAATTTATGAAATACAGTAGCAAAAAGTCAAAACTAAACTCCATAAGAGGTAACTTTGCAAAATGTGAAATTGTAAACAGAAGAAAAATGCAGAAATCATCAGCAAGACCAAAGGACTGAGGCTTTTAAGTGTTTTAGTTTAAATTAAATCCCATGAGGGCACTATGAAATATTTATATTTTAATGTCCCCAAAGTAGTTTAGTCTGATCTGCTAAGTCAGAGCTATAGCATAATGCTGTGTCCCAGGGTCAGACAATGTGCTGAACTCAGCAGGATAGGGCCCAGCTTCCAATTCTAACATATGTTTTACAGACTGTGGTGAAAAGTTTTAGGTTAAGAAAATCCCTCAACTCTCAGCCACAGAACTCCTCTGAAAATGTTGGAGAATTTTCTGTTTAGATTTCTGGATATGTTATTTCTTAATTGATATTCTGAGTGCAGGAAACAATATTTACAGAATTGCTACCACACACACACACACACACACACCCCAAAGTATTAACCTATTAACAATTTAGACATCATTAATAATTAAAGCAATACAGTTGTTTCAAAAATTACATGTTGTTAATACCTAGAGATGAGAACAGTTTGTTAAGATGAGGGGGAAGGTGGAGCAAATCAATCTTAATTGATTTATCTGTTACTCAGAATAACACCATGATAAATAATTATCACCTAAACCCAACGAGTTGTACCATTTCCTTTAAGGTGATACTTGTGACATATTATCAGTGTGCACAACTTAAAAGCTTACATATGTTTTTCCCATCCGTGTAATCTAATCAAAGGTGCAAAGCCTGGATCTATGCCAGTACAAACCTTCCTTGTTACATGGTTGCAGCCACATGGTCCATCTGGAGTTTCTGGTCTGCTTGATGTCACATGACAGATCCTACTGGCATGGAAGATGAAAGGATGTTCAGGTCACCTGTCTGGGGATGACAGTTTTCTTTGTGATGAACCGCAGAGTCACAGCTTGTTAAATAAGCCTGTAACAGTGATAAAAGACAAAGCCATCAGTTTGTAGCAGAATGTGGCCTATCAGCCCATGACAAACTATGCTATCTCTTCTCACACACACTGACATCTCATAAAGCATTCCCACAAGTGGTGGCCAGAAATAGTGCCTGAAGACAGCCCTACAAGAGTGTAATAGCTTGCTGCTTATCTTTGGGCAAATGAATGGAAAAAAGCCTGGAGTGCACAATGCAGTTCTCTTAGCCTCACGGATGAAAGTGACTTTCTTCTTAGGACATGTTTCATGATAGACCTATTTCACATAACATTAAAATCCTGAGCAGTGACATAAAGATGACTATGAGATACCTGCTTCCAAAGGCATGCAAATTTTGAACTCTATCTTTTGTTCAATAAGTCCATACGTTCACTTTGCAAGACTGCTTCTGTTTATTCAGAAACAGTATGTCTATGAGCCGAATAATAATGAAAACAGTAATAACAGCTACCTCTTAGTCAGTGCTTACACTGTGCTGGGCATAGTGCTAATTACATAATATATATAATCTAAATTCTCACAACACAGATATTACCTAAACATAACTGGATGTATCATTTCCTTTCAAGCAATGGCATTATTATAGCATTCTGCAGATGAGGAAACAGAGACACAAAGAAATAATTTTCCTAGGCCACTCAGTAGACAAATCTGAAGTTGGAATGCGAAAATCCTGATTGATCATTTCCACTCTATCAGAATAGTAACAAATATAGTGGGAAATATTATGAAAATGGATGATGAGAAATGAGAAGACTGTAATCTTGGATGCTTATTTTGGGGTTATGCCTAAATTCATCGATGATTTAAACCAGGGCAGAAACTGAAATAGTTAGGTCCAGTTATATTAGTATGTTAGAGCAAGATATTATTCTAGATGTTTTGCTGATACAGGGGCAATTCACAAAAGAGAAACCAACAGTTTAACATTTGACCATTCCTCTCCTTTGTTTCTTTTTTCTTCTTCACAATCTCCTAGTTTCTCTCTACCCATCTTCTTTTTAGATTCCATTTCTTTTCATCTGATTCTCTCATACCTTAGACAGTCCATAGTTTATTTTAATTTTGGTGTCTTCTCTTCTTGATGAGTCATTTTATATACACATGCACACACATTCTGGCATTAGCTTCTATTAAATCATATGATATTTTCATATAGTTCAATAACTTCTTTCTGAATGTAAATTTTGGCTATTCACGCTGCCTAATGAATTTCTTGAGAATGGAAATGGGTCAAATACTTCTCTGTATTTATATCAGACTTTGTAAAGTCCTGGACAACTAGAAGTTGAGTGAATGCTTACCCAATTGAAGTGCTTTTCTCTGCTAATGCTTTCAAAGTCCAAAAGGGATACAAAACCCCTAATGCTAAGGAATAATAATACCTGCCAGATTCAAACTCTGAATAAGCTTTTCAGTAGCAATAGAAGCTTGCTTTGATTAAACAAAACAAAACAAAACAAAACAAAAAAACACAAAACTTTCTCTAGTCCAACAAAATTGAAAAGAACATCCTTTCAATTCCGTGGTTCTTACTGTACTGAGGGGATGGGCTAAATTATATTGCTATTTTGGTTTTAATGGCCACCTTAATTTTAAGTCTTTATGATGGGATTTTAATAGAATTTACAGACATATTTGAATTAAATATTCAAACTTACAGAGATTTTTAATTATAAAATAAGCAAGTTTGAAACTAAAATTGAACTGAAGTATCACTAAACTGGTTCTCAACTCTGGGTTTGCATTTGAATCCATTGAGATGCACACATACATGCGTACACACACGTGCACACACACACACACATTCAAGTGCCATCTCCACAAATTACTAAGGTGAAACTTGAAGTGCTAAGACACTTAAAAAACATTCTCAAGTGATTCTGATATGCATTCAGGACAAGTCAGTGACCTAGTTTAACCACTGTGTGGTTCTAGCATCTCTTCCATAACATCTCTTCTCAGAAACACATAACCTATTTCTTTAATACTTTCAACGACAAATGACAGAGCAGTGTCAAAGCACTTAATGACTGTCATGAACTGAAATACTTGAGGTAACTTGCAAAATACATTATTTATAATCAGGAAGAACAGCTCCCTTCTGATTATAACATACAAAGGTATTAGATTTCAAAATCAGTGTCCTTTACAACTCAAAATTATAAAACAGATAATATAAAACATGGCTTTTCAACCAAGGTTTTCTCCTAATAAAGTTTTTGTGTTCTTGGTGATACAGGTAGAGGAATCAGGTTGAAAATGGTTGGACAGAGGCAGGAGAAAGATTCTTAAGGAGAAAGTAACAGAAAACAGAGAACAAGCGATTATCCTGGAAAAAGAATAATTACCTTTAGTATTCAGGCAATTTGGCCAAAAACTGCTTAATTTTTGGCTGTCAGATTTAAATCACAGAAGAACAACAGTAGAGATCAAATTGTACATGTATGGATACATGTGTTGTTTATCATTCCAGGAGATTGGCAAGCTTGATAGGATAATATTAGATGAAATCCACTCTTATTTGTGGAACATTTATCATATGAAAGACACTGTTAGACTAAAAGCTTGGCAAAAGCAGAACTGGCCAGTATGTGGAGGATCTGACAAAATTAGGCAGGCTTGTTAAAGTGGACCAGTCAGCTTTGAAAGAGGCCAGAAGTTGACCATAGATGGAGATAGAGATAGAAAACTATCAATGAGGAAACTAGAGCGATGAACAATGATTCTTAGTGGGATGTGAGCTTGACCTCCTGCAATAGGAGAATAACACATTTATTAGAAAATAATTGCACAACTAGAAAGATAAACTTCTAAATAACTTGATAATATTAAACTAGTGATTTTGGTCTCTAGCTTCTCCCAGACTGAAAACCATATTATTATCACCAAATGGAAGCTTAAAGATAGGGTGAGAACAACAATATTTCAAGTGGAGGTATATGAATTTTAGTTGAAGTTATTTAAGTTTATAAGTAAATGGAGCCAAGAAGATCACTGTAGACTCTATACTAGATATAATTGAAAATATATTTATGATTTTCTTCCCTTGAACAAACACATAAGAATATGATAAGAAATAATAAATTTCAATTATAATAATAAAAGAGGTGTTACAAGATAATAGAAGATTAATTGCACAACAATGAGTTGTTTATGTAACAGCATTAAGACCCCCAAGAACATACAGATCCCTTCCATCTGGAGAGCTTAAGAAATCTAGAGGAGAAGAACCTTGCTGATGGGTATAAGTATAAGGCAACACTTCAGGGGAGAACCATACTGTCATTAAATGCTTAGGGGCAGGATCTTAAGACAGTTTCCATTAATAATTTATTCGATAGAAATGGAATTTTTGGCAAGGATAGGTTGGCTTAGATGTTCAAATGCGTGCTGAGTAGTTTGGGTTTCATTTTATAAACAATGAGAACCCATGGAGTGTTTTTAAAGAGGATAGTTATTTGTGATCAAAACAGCACCTTTAAAAATTTTGATAGCTCATATTGAAAAAATTAGAGAGCAGAGACATTGGAGAGCTGGAGACCCATTGTGAAATCATCACAGTAAAGTACATATAAGGCAATAAAGGTCTGAATGGGAATCATGGCAGTAGAAACAGAAAGAAAGGGTCTGATGTGACAGTTTTTCTAAAGAAAGAACTGAGAAGATGTAGCAAATGCTTATTAACTTTGTACTTCAACCATTCAACTGTAATCCGAAGTCTCGAATCCATTTGGTGGAACATTAGCTCAGCTGAAATGTGTGACAATTTACTACTTAAAAGGTCACAAAAGTCAAACCTGAAAAGCTTCTTATTTGGATACAATTATTCAAACCCCATTTGGAAACAGCACTTCGCTCATATACTGCCTACCAAAATTTAGCCAGTCCCCTCAATTAAGCCTTTTCATCTGTGGAGCTTATCCAAACCAACAATGTTCCTTGGCCTCTGATGTCCTTTCCAAATCATATCTGACAGGAGGAGAATCCTCTGTCTGCACTGAAGACAGAAAATGACATTAAACTCTACAGCAATGCAGATTCATTATCATTTAAAAGGATTTTAAAAACACAGAGGTTATGAATTTGACCATATAAAAGCTCCATTTAGCTTTTTGGTACTTAAGGTGATGCTGAAGACGGAGATCAGCTTTGAAGGAGGTAAAAACAATAACAACAACAACAAAAACTTCCAAAGTTCTTAAAACATCCTAAATAGCTAAGAAAGAAACAGTATTACAACTAGATTCTTTATATAGTCAAATAGTTTAAACATATATGGTTTATAGGTAATAGACAAACAATCCAAACGTGACCACCTAAAATGCATGAACTTTGGAGGGGTCTACCTCCTACATATCTCTTGAAGATCTATTGTCACATGATATTGCAGTCTTTATTTTTGTCTTTTTCATTCTGTATTCTTTGAAAAGCCCCAGGTAGAGAAGGTGATACACTTAACTCTCTTACTCTTTGTCAGTGAAATACTCTGTAATTTGCATTATGTAGAACATTCTAGGATTATACAGTCATCTCCAGCACATCCTGAAATGATAATACTTCACAGAATCATGACATTTTAAATATGGAAAAGATTTTGGAAATTATATAGCCAAACTCCCACTCAGGATAGAAATATCTTCTTTGACGAGGATATCCCTAACAGAAATTATCACCCAGACTCTGAATGCTTTGCAAGTATTCCATTCTAAAGCTTCTACTATAGAAAAAAAAAAAAAAAACTCCTATATCTTTATCCAAGGCATTTGTAAAATTGTTGAACAAAGCAAATCAAATGCTACCTCTGTAGCTCCAGTGTATCCATTCACTCTCATGCTGCTATAAAGAACTTTATATGAGACTGGGTAAGGATAGAGGTTTAATTAACTCACACTTCTACAGAGCTGGGGAGGCATCAGGAAACTTGCAATCAAGGTGAAAGGGGAAGCAAACATGTCCTTCTTCACATGGTAGCAGGAAGGAGAAAAATAATGAGAACAGAGCATAGAGGGATGCCCCATCATGAGAACTCGCTCACTATCACAAGAATAGCATGGGGAAGACCACATCCATGATTCAATTGCCTCACACTGGATCCCTCTTGTGACATGTAGGGATTATGGGAACTAAAATTCAAGATAAGATGTGGGTGGAGACACAGCCAAACCATATCACTAAGAGACCTATTAGAAACGTCACTATTCCGTTTTTATTTTATTTTTTTATTTTACTTTAAGTTCTGGGATACAAAAGCAGAACGTGTGTAGGTTTGCTGTGTGTGCGCATGTGCGCCATGGTGATTTGCTGCACCTATCAACCAGTCATCTAGGTTTTAAGGCCCACATCCATTAGTTATTTTTCCTAATGCTCATTCTTCACTTTCTGTCCTACCCAACAACTGGCCCCAGCCCCTGGTGTATGTTGTTCTCTTTCCTGTGTCCATGTGTTCTCATTTTTCAACTCTCACTTATGAGTGAGAACATATTGTTTGGTTTTCTGTTCCTGTGTTAGTTTCCTGAGATTGATGGCTTCCAGATTTATCCACATTTCTGCAAAGGACATTATCTCATTTCTTTTTATGGCTGCCTCGTATTCTATGGTGTATATGTACCACATTTTCTTTGTCCAGTCTATCATTAATGGGCATTTGGGTTGGTTCCATGTTTTTGCTATGGTGCAATCTTGGCTCACTGAAACCTTCATCTCCTGGTCTCAAGCAATTCTCCTGCCTCAGCCTCCCGAGTAGCTGGAATTACAGGTGTCTGCCACCATGCCCAACTAATTTTTGTTTGTATTTTTAGTAGAGACAGGATTTCACTGTGTTGGTTAGGCTGGTCTCAAACTCCTAACCTCAGGTGATCCACCCACTTTGGCCTCCCAAAATGCTGAGATTAGAGGTGTGAGCCACTGCACCAGGCCACATGTGTCTTTACAGTAGAATGATTAAATTCCTTTGGTTATAGACCCAGTAATGGGATGGCTGGGTCAAATGGTATTTCTGGTTCTAGATCTTTGAGGAATTGCCACACTGTCTTCCACGATGGTTAAACTAATTTACATTCCTACCAAAAGTGTAAAGGCATTTCTATTTCTCCACATCCTCGCCAGTATCTACTGTTTTCCTGACTTTTTAATAATTGCCATTCTGACTGGAATGAGATGGTATCTCAATGTGGTTTTGATTTGCATTTCTCTAATGATCAGTGATGTTGAGCTTTTTTAAATATCTTTATTGGCCAAGTAAATGTCATTGTTTGAGAATTGTCTGCTCTTATCCCTTGCCCTCTTTTTGATGGGGTTGTTTTTTCCTTGTAAATGTGTTTAAGTTCCTTGTACATTCTGGATATTAGACCTTTGTCAATTGGGTAGATTGCAAAAATTTTCTCCCATTCTGTGGGTTGTCTGTTCACTCTGATGCTAGTTTTTTTTTGCTATTCAGAAGCTCTTTAGCTTAATTAGATCTCATTTATCAACTTTTGCTTTTGTTGCAATTGCTCTTGGTGTTTTAGTCATGAAGTCTTTGCCCATGCCTATGTCCTGAATGCTATTGCCTAAGTTTTCCTCTAGTATTTTTATGGTTTTGGGTTTTATATTTAAGTATTTAATCCATCTTGAGTTAATTTTTGTATAAGGTATAAGAAAGGGGTCTAGTTTCAGTTTTCTGCCTATGGCTAGCCACTTTCCCCAGCACCATTTATTAAACAGGGAATCCTTTCCCCATTGCTTGATTTTGTCAAGTTTGTCAAGTATCAGATGGTTGTAGATGTGTGGCATTATTTCTGAGGTCTCTGTTCTGTTCTGTTGGTCTATACGTTTGTATGTTTGGTGCCAATACCATGCTATTTTGGTTACTGTAGCCTTCTGGTGTAGTTTGAAGTCAGGTAGCATGATGCCTCCAGCTTTCTTCTTTTTGCTTAGGATTGTCTTGGCTATACAGGCTCTTTTTTTGGTTTCATATGAAATTTCAAGTAGTTTTTTTCTATTTCTCTGAAGAATGTCAATGGCAGTTTGATGGAAATAGCATTGAATCTATAAATTACTTTGGGCAGTATGGCCATTTTTATGATACTGACTCTTCCTATCCATGAGGACGGAATTTCTTTCCGTTTGCTTGTGTCCTCTCTTATTTCCTTGAGCAGTGGTTTGAAGCTCTCCCTGAAGAGTTCCTTCACACCCCTTGTTAGCTGTAGTCCTAGGTATTTTATTCTCTTTGTAGCAATTGTGAATGGGAGTTCATTCATGGTTTGGTTCTCCACTTGTCTATTGTTGGTGTATAGGAATGCTTGTGATTTTTGCACATTGATTTTGTATCCTGAGACTTTGTGGAAGTTGCTTATCAACTTAAGGAGTTTTTGGACTGAGACAATGGGGTTTTCTAAATATAGAATTATGTTGTCTGCACACAGAGAAAATTTGACCTCCTCTCTTCCTATGTGAATACCCTTTATTTCTTTCTCTTGCCTGATTACCATGGCCAGAACTTCCAATATTATGTTGAATAGGAGTGGTAAGAGTACTCCCTGTTTTGTATTTTATATCATCTCGCTATCTTGTCCACAATTACACGAGATCACAAGACTTTTAGATACTTGAGTAGCAAAAGCATTTCCAAAGAGAAACATTTAAGCACTGCATCTAGGGTAGTCTCATCTACCAGAGGGAATCCACTTAATAGGGCATGACTTGTTCTTTGTGACTCCACAGTGCCTTCTAGTCATCAGCACTTTAATTTCAAAGTACTTACAAATTATCTATTCAATAATTTATTCTGGATTTCTTTCAGGGCTCAATGTTAAAATAACAAGATGTATATTTGTAGTGCAATTTATTGATACATCCAGTTTGACAAACATTCATTAAGCAACTTCTATATGCCAGGTATGAGCATATGTTTAGTGCTACGATGGCACATATGTTCTCTACATTCCAGTCTAATTGGGGAAATATTAAAAAAAAAATACAGGCAATTTCAATGCACTCTGTTAATGGTAAAGGAGTAGATTTAGGGCAGCATATCAGAAAGGCATTTAGTGAGGTTACGTTTTCCAGAGGATTTTAGATCTTAGCTGAGAAATAACCCATGAGCAGAAGTTAGGTAAAAGCATGGATAATCAACATGGAAGAATCTGCCTGTTTGGAGGTCCCAATGACAGACTTTCAGTTCAGTGAATGTCAGCAGAGGATATAGAGAAGAGTGTTGGCCTAGGTTGGAGAAAATGTGGTATGGAGGCTGCAGTAAGAAATAAGAGTAGAAGGAAAGTATTCGGAGGAGCCTTAACATTCAAGGAATACAGTGTGTTTGTGTGTGTGTGTGTGTGTGTGTGTGTGTGTGTGTGTGTGTTTAAAAGAGAAAAAGCAACCAAAGGTAGAAGAAAAACCAGAAAAATCTGCAGGCATGAATGCCAAAGAAACACATTTTCCAAGAAAGAGAGGTGAGTCTATTAAGCTATATATATGTACGTTGTGACATCGAGCAGGGTAAGGGTGGGATGTTTTTATTGGGTCTAGCAACAGACTCGTTCTTGGCACCCTCGTGTGAACAGTACCAGTGGAGTTGGAAATGCCAAATCAAAGATGCTATGAATTCAGAAGTGACTACAAGGGGAGAAAGTAGGCACAGTAAGTACAGAGAACCTAAAGGATACGTTTACTGTGTATAGGGAGGAAGAAGACAAGGCTGTAGCTGGAAATACATCTCAAGGGAAAAGTTTTAAGGGTGAAAATATTATAAAATTTGAAAATATTTAAATCTAGTCTAGGCACAGAAAAAGAAAAAAATAACCTGAAGAGTCAGAAGAGAATAAGATAAAGATCACATGGAGAATTTCACTATAGACAACTGATGAGACACTTCTTTTATCTTAAAAGGAAAAAGGGAAAAAGATGAATGCAGATTCAGGGAAGTCAGTAAGTTTGATAATAACTATAGGAAATGAGAATGCTTATCTCATCTCTTCTACTTTCTCTGTAAGATCATGAACTGAGATGGAGACAGATGTTAAAGCAAATGTTTAGAGAATGAAGCTGCTGCAATGCAGAGACCTGGAGGCTAGAATACCTTGCTTTCCAATTTGCTGGAAATGTTGACAAATACTAAATTATTGATAAACTGTAAAAGTATTATCTAATAGCACTAAACATGAGGTAAAACATGTATATGCTCACAGAAAAAGAGATTTTTCTACAACCCAGAGTAATAACTTACTTGAATTTTTTACTTATTTATTTCATTCATTCATCTTGTAAGTATTTTTAAATAAATGGTCATTTTTTGAAGAAAAAATTGGGAGGGTACAAAAAAAGGATCACATAAGAATGAAACTGTAAGGAAGGTTTTTTCCCCAGAAGAAGAATAGATATGAATATGATTAATAATGATTTGTGAAAAATATTACAAAGGCCTTAAGAGTCTCAGCATTAACTTAGTTACAGTATTTAATGTTAACTATGGGAATTATACTTACTATTCTCAATTTTTCATATGCTTGTGGATATAATAAGCTAGCAGCAATTCTTCTGAGGTTATAGGCTAGTTAAGAAGAGTCAGAAAGGGAGTTTCAGAAAAATACATATCCAACTCTCTGAGTTGGGAGTCATGCACAATTCTTAAAAGCTTCCAACAGATTAGAATGTATTTCCCCTTGCCCAGGCACAAACGCACATTTTTTGAGGATTCGAAGTTTTCTCAGCTAAATTAAAAAAGGTTATACTGAGATATTTCTTTGTTCCTAGGTCTCTCTCTCTCTCTCTCTGAGAGTTAAGCCCTCATTGTTGGGTTTAGTGAGTTAAAACTTGGAGTTTACTTAATATTCTTTCTACCCTGAGTTCCTAAACTAAAATTTATGTGTGATTCCAAGTGTCTTAGTGATTACTTTATAACAAAACAATTTTGTTTCCATTTTTTAATTGTTATAAATATTTCCAGTATCAGGTTGGTTTCTGGATAGAATGGGGAAAGTAATTTTAATTTTATATTAAAAATGCGCAATGAGTTTATGTTTATGTAAACTAAAGAAATGGTTGAGGACAGAAAACAACTAAACCTCACTGGGTGATTATCGTTCATACTGAACAAAAATCTTAGTTCCATGGTGCTAATTGCTTTTAATTTAATACACACAAAGATTGTTAATCCACTTTAACCATAGTGGATATAGTTAATCCACCTTAACTAAAGTGAAGGATAGAATGCTTCCGAAATGTTTGATTTGAGTAAGAAGAGAACTCTCAAAGATACCGTTGTAGCAGAAGCTACAGGAGGGTATAGTAGGAGAAGAGTTTAGCCTTGAATTTGCAAACAGTAAGTCTTTAGCAGAAGGGTCCTATGTTCTAGAAATATGCTATGTTGCAAACACAAGTATTTAGAATTAAATGGCGAAAGATGTCTATACCTGCTGTGGTTGTATATAAGCATAAAGTAAATGTCCAGAGAGATTTTCAGTGTTACCTTCTAGGTACCAAAACAAAGCAGATTCATAATTTTTAATACAATGATAAACTAACAAAAATGACCTTGCTTCTCCCCATGAGCTTTCCATTTTTTCTTTTTCTTTCTTTTCCTTATTTATTTATTTTGCTTTCTTTTATCATTTCAGTTGTCCAATAGTGTCAGTCTTGGCTACCAGATCTACTGTCTATTTAATTTGTATCATGTAAATATTGATCACATAAAAACACATACATACATATATATGTAAAATAAAATGACAAATAAATTCAGATGATTAATTATGAACTAAAAATCACTTAGAAAATATGATAAAATATATTTCATTCATAACACCAACAAAAATATAGTCTATCTTGGATTAAACATATTAATACTACAGATTTACTGTAAAATAAAACCCTTCACTAAGGTACATAAAACTGGAATACATGTTGGATACCAAATAAATGTTATTGAATTGGAAATTTCTTAAGTATAATGATGTTAATATCCCAAAAAATTAAAATTATTGAATTCCAAACAAAGTATTAGTTGTGGTATTTTTAATTTAAAAAAACATTTTTTCCTTTTTTATTCAAAATGTTCTTGAATATTTATAGTAAATAATTTTTAGAATTATTCATCAAATAACCAAACAAATGAGCATAGTAGCTCACATCTATAGTCCCAGCAGTTTGGGAGGCCAAGGAGGGTGCATCACTTGAGGTCAGGAGTTCGAGACCAGCATGGCCAACATGGTGAAACCCCATCTCTACTAAAAATACTAAAATTAGCCAGGTGTGGTGGCACACAGCTGTAATCCCAGTTACTTAGGAGGCTGAGATGGGAGAATCACTTGAATCTAGGAGGCAGAAGTTGCAGTGAGCTGAGATCATCATACCACTACACTCCAGCCTGGGCCACAGTGAGACTCTGTCTCAAAAAAAAAAAAAATCAGATTATCAATTTACTTAGTAAAAATTTTGCAAAGATCATAAATATAGAATGCAATGAAAAATAAAATGGCCAAAAAAAGTACCTAAACATGTAATTCCTATAACATAAAATGTAAATTTAAAATATATGTATTTTCCTCTTCACAGTAGCATTTTTAGAGTATCTTGTTTCAGTGAAACTGAGAAAAAATAAGTAGTCTTCTATACTACTGTTACAAACGTAAAGTTACAAATAATAAAATCCTAATTAGAAAAGAAGAATAAGTACTAGTGTTTTATTCTACAGTCGGGGAACTATAGTCAACAGTTAATCTCAAAATAGCTGGAAGGTAGAATTTTGAATGGTTTCACCACAGAAAAAAGACAAATATTTGAGGTGAGGGATATGCTAATTGTCCTGATTTGATCAGTACATAAAATATACATGTTTTGAAACATCACATTGCACCCCATAAGTATGCACAATTATTATGTGTTAATTAAAAATGAAAATAATTTTAATAATGCATAAATAACAAAATCCATCATCTGTAATGTTGTATCTACTCATTCCCCTTTTTGCTATAACCATCCAATTTTCAGAAATGTATCTGAAAGAAATAATTGAATGACAAGCCAAAGGTATATTTATAAACATATTCTTTGGAGTATAACACTTCACACAGGATAAGCTACAAATAAACATTTTAGTTGGCTAATAAATGTTCATGAATACTGGAAAATTATGAGTAACATTACAATAAAGGTTTTGAAGTGAACACACTGTAGCTTCATTTATTGATGTGGAGACAGAGTCATAACTTATTGATAAACGAAATAAGACAAAGAAGAGCAAAGGAAAGCAGCCACTTTATATTTCATGTTTATGACCACTAGTGCAACTGACAGATAGCACTGAGGTGGGAAGGCAGTGTGGTAGACTCAGGCATATCTGAGTTTGATGCCAGTTCTGCCGCTCACAGGCTGTGTGATGAAGAGAAATTTACTTAACTCTCTAAAGTTGTCTATTTTCTCACCCTGGAAATGGGATACAAATGCCTGTCACTTCAGATTCTTGTGAGGACAACTGTGATGATACATGTAAAGCACATAGCTTATTCTACACTAGGAGGTTAATCAATGACAAAGAGAGTTACAAGAAAAAAGATAAATTCATAATATATTTATGTAATAAGGAAATTAAATTTTTCTGTATGTATATTGATAGATTACTTCAACAGAATGCGGTTTTTATTTTATATTCTGTTCAAACATCTTTAAAAATTGGAAAATGTTTATTTCCAGGACTACTGGAAAAGTAGCTATGTTTCAGTACATATAATTTTTGCCATGTATATGGAAACATTTTAATGAATGATAATCTGGGAAAAAACAAAATTCTCAAGTATTTAATTTTATCTGCAGTCTCCCCAGTTCAATATACACATGACTACACACACACACACACACAAGCACACACACACATATGCACACACACACATACACACACACACAGTGTGGTGTTTAGTTATTCTTTTGCTCCATACTGTTTACTATTTTATAAGCAGGTTTTCCAAATTATCAAGCATACCCTCACAGTAGCATTCATTACATATCAAATTCATGAACTGCTTTGGAGTTGCAAAAATACGGAATATGACTCAAGATTGATTGCCTCAGGACAGGTGTATTACTGCGGTTCTTCAATTCCATTTTTCTGTGTTCTTGCTTACTTAATAGAGCAGCCTGGGACTGTTTGGGTATTTCAACACAAACCTCATTTTAGTGTCTTACAAACTGCAGTGATACAAAAGTCACACATAGAAGTGACACAAATTAATTACACTTTTCTCAAGAGTGTCAAACACAGAGTAATGTGGGAGGAAGGCTACTTGAAGGAGAACACTATTTAAACTCGAAGACAACCAAAAGTAGGTTGACTACTCCTGTTCTCACTTCCTGAAGAAGGCATCAATATCTCTCTAAACTCCACTATTTTAAAGTCTTTCTGGAGCTTGGTGTATTTCAATCTAGAAACAATGCAATCCAAGTATGAGTACCACATCTTATTTACATTTGCTTCAAATAAAGAATTTATGTACAATCTTTGAAGATACAAATAGAAATACAAAGCAAAAGTGGTTTTGAGTTGACACAAAATGTTCTTAAATTTCTTACTAGCCAACCTATAGTACTGCTTCAAAAATTTTATAGGCTTAAAATTTCTAAAAGTGGACCTTCAGACCACGTTATCCAGGATAAATAATCCCTTCCTAATTGCTCTCATCCTTTCAGAACTGAAATGTAGGCAATGTGCTGCTCTATTTCCAGTGCAGAGCTGGAGTTCCTCGGGCTTTTGATTCCCTTAGGAAGTCAGCCACATGGCCAGTAGTTCTTGCCCTGGGTTATGTGTTGCATCAGCTACGATGAAAACTCTCCTGGCTTGGAGAACTCCAGAATTTAAGACTAATGATCTGTGGAACTGAACAGGGTTGGTGAGGAAAACCACAGCAGGATATTCCAGGATGTGTAACACATGTATCATGTGGGGTGGTAAGAAATAAAAGTCATTTTGCATTTTAGTGGAACTTCTCTTGAAGAGAGTACATTCTGTCCCAGCCTTAAGCATCAGAAGAAGTCTTTAATGATCTCTGGGAGATCAAATGTCTCTCTTAGAAAGACATAACAAATTATCAGGATGGCATTGTATTAGCATTTCAGGTTTGGAAAATGATCTGCCATTCTTTAAATGAGTTGTTTCTCACTGTAATTTTGGGGTTCATGCACTTGGCATAAATTGATGCATAGCATAAAAAAATGCTACTGTAAAAAGGGCTATAGCAAAGCTAGGATCTTCTGGATTCTAAACTGAAATTACACAATAAATGAAGAATAAAAGAAAAAGAGGGAGAGAGATCCAAGATGGCCGATTAACAACAGCTCAGGATTGTAGCTCCCAGTGAAAGCGCAGAGAGCGAGTGGACGCCGCACTTTCAGACGAATTTTTGTTGCCCACAGACTAGGAGATTCCCGGCGGAGGA
>CAUYLG010066851.1:0-24558 GCA_963573385.1 Cacajao melanocephalus
GGGGCCACTGCTGGACACCGTGCCTTGGTAGCAGTGGTCCCCCGCCCAGCTGAATTCTCTTATCTCTGTGTCCTTGTCTCTTTTCTATGATCTATCATCTCCTCACACAAAAGAACACCCACTAGGCCCTGTGGGGCTGGAACCTGCAGGTGGGCTGGCCGGGAGGGGGATGGGGATGGCGGTGGTGCTGGGGGTGTTGGTGTGAGCTGCTACGGCCCTCGGGCCCCACCCCTGGAGATTTCCATGCCACAGACTCGGTGGCAGCTTTCGGGCAGGAAATGAGGGGAGAAGTATGGTTGAGAGTCCCCACAGGGACAGATAAGGTCCCTCACCCACTCTGCGTCCCCACTCTCATCCCTGCCCCCACACCTGGGCACCGCCCATCTGGGGGCTGGGTGGAGGCTGAGGCCGTGGGTGGAAGCTCCCTCCTGGGTTCTAGTCCCTCCCCCTCCACCTGTGGCATCTCAGTTTGGGTCCAGGGCTGTGCTAACCCTTTCCCGGCGGACTCCCCTGCTCTCCCGTGACTGGCCCTGGAGGTCACCACGTGGCACTCCTCCTCCGGGAAGCCTTTCCTGGTAGCCTCCCCGAGAACCACCCAGTGGGAACTGCCCCCAGTCTGGCTCCCCCACCAAGCCAGTTTCGTGGGAGGAGCTTAGGCAGCAAGCCCAACAGGTGCACAGGACGTGCCTGGCTGGATCCGCCTTTCCCCACAGGTCAGCTGCACACAGGGGTCTGCTCTGTGCTGGGGGCCCTGCACAGATCCTCTGAGCGCCTGGGCCTCCATGAACCCGTGTGCAGGCCCTGGGGTGCCACTGAGACCGGGGCCAACCCCCCGGGCCCTCCTCTAGAGGCAAAGACGCAGGGAGACCAGTGAACACAAACCTGGGGGCGCTGCCTGCTGTTAACCGCACCGTACACAGAAGCAGGGACAGGACGGGTTGGTGCCAGCCTGGGAGGGCCTCTCTGGAGGTGTGTGCCATGCCTCAGGGACAGGCCAAGGTGGCTGGCCAGGGCAGGGTTGACAGAACTCTGTATCTGGTGAGAGCCACAGAAGCCGACACAGAGCCGTGAGCAGCTCCGACATGCAATTCCTGAGAGCCCCTGTCTGCCATGCCTGGCTGTGGGGTCAGAGTGGAGCGGAACGGAACCAGCCGTCCTACGGGGTCAGGTGTCCACCACACCTGAGAAGTGGTCAGTTCTGGGCACCTTTGTTTAAAATTTGAAACCACGTCTTGCTCTGTCACACAGGCTGGAGTACAGTGGCGGGATCTCGGCTCACCGCAACCTCCACTTCCCGGGTTCAAGCAGTTCTCCTGCCTCAGTCTCCGGAGTAGCTGGGATTACAGGTACACACCACCCCGCCCGGCTAATTTTTGTATTTTTAGTAGAGATGGGGTTTCACCTTGTTGGTCAGGCTGGTCTCAAACTCACAACCTCAGGTGACTGGCCTGCCTCGGACCTTTCAAAGTGCTGAGATTACAGGCATGAGCCACCGTGTGGGGTCTCTGGGCACGGACGAGAGGGGCTGATGGATCAGAGCCAGGGAGGGGCGTGCCGAAAGGGGCCGGGAGCAGGGTCGGGGCAGGGCCAGGGCCAGGACGGAGGGCAGGGCCCGCAGCCTTGCCCGAATGGGAAAGATGAAGACCAGGGACAGGGGCGCGGGAGCCTGATCCGGAGCTTCGAGTTTTGCAGATGTCAGGAAGGAGGTGCTGTTAACTTTCCAAACGGAGATGCTGAAACCAGGTGCCTGAGTTAGGAGCTCAGAGCCTGGGGGCTCCCAACAAGGGCTCAGAAACAGGAGGAGGAAGAAGGGCCCCAGCCAGGGAAGGTGGGGAGCCGGGGAGTGCAGCCTCCGTGGAGCTACCGGAGAAGCCACACTGGAAGGACGGAGCGGAGCGCCAAGTCCTGCATGGGCTTGGAGGGCGGGACCCAGCTCTGAAGATGTGGGTGAGGATGGCTGCGCCGGCCAGCCCCGGCCGCACCACGGCGCTCCTGAGCAGCAGCAATTTTGCCATTGCTGAACTTTAACTCATTCACGTTTACAAATCACACAGCCAGGAGAAGTTGTGCTCAGAGGCAAGCAGAGGGGCAGGGCAGGAGCCCCAGGGGCAGAGGCAGTGCCTGAAGGAGGAGGGGGAGCTGGGGCTTGGGAGCGGGCCGGAGCCGGGGATGGGGTCCCCAGGGTGAGAGGGACTCGGCCAGGGCGGGCTGGAGCTGGGGATGGGGTCCCCAGGGGTCCAGCCAGGGCTGTGGGTGCCGCAGGTGGGGCAAGGTCTTAGCACCTATCAGCCTCGCCCCCTCCCTCTGCACCTATCCCTGCCCCTCTACTGAGTCATTCTCCTCAATTCCTCTCAGTGATGAGAGGCTACAGAGGCCTTTGTTTTTTATTTCTTTTCCTTTTAAGTGAGATGAGGTCTGGCTGTGTTACCCAGGCTGGTCTTGAACTCCTGGGCTCAGGCAATCCGCCCGCCTCCTGAGTAACTGGGATTATAGGCACGACACTGCAGCTGGCCATGGAGGCCTCTCACAGTCACGGCCGTGTGGTCTCTGTTCCAGCAACGGCCCTTTGTGGGGTGGAGGGGCCGCCCACAGCCCCCCCACACTTGTGCACAGGTTATGACTCCACAAACAAGCAGGCTGGGCCAGTGTGGGGCATGGGGGCGCTGTCCTGGGGACCTGAGTGTGGCGCTCCTGCAGCAGCTGGCCCGCTGGGTGTCATCTATGCAGCCAGGAGATGCCCAGGAGCCAGATGTCCGGGAGCCACCTCTGGGGAGACATCGTAGCCGGGGAAGGCAGAGGGCTGGGGCGCTGAGTCCCGGTTCCTTCCTTCACTGCCTCCTGCCTCACCCCCTTCCCTCCCTCCATCCCTCGCCCGTCCGTTCGTCACTCATGTGTGTGGCTCTTTCTGCTGACCTTCTGGGCTCTGGGGCTCCACATGAGTACGATTTAGTCCTGAGCTCTGGAGACCCACGCCACCAAAATAAGGAGCCCTGACCTCCAGGGGCATGTGAATGAGGGGGTCCTGGGGCAGGGCGGCCCTGACCTCCAGGGGGATTGTCAATGAGGGGGTCCCGGGGCGGGCAGCCTGTTCTCCAGGAAGGGGCAGGGCTGCAGCCTCCAGCCTCCCGTCCCGACACCGACAGCACCGGCCTCTGCCTGCACTGGGCCCTGAGGTGCGCAGAGCCGAGATCCAGCTCCTCAGTGACACCCCCAGTCTTCCTGACCTGCCCTGAGACACGGAGCCTGGCTCCCAGGGGCCACACAGGCCCCTCAGCCTCGCCCCCTCCCTGCATACCCACCCGCGCCCCTCTACTGAGTAGCTCCTCTCAATTCAGGTGTTTACAGACCTGGGACGCCACAGTGCGTGGAACAGCTTCTGCCCTCCGGGAGATGAGACCCCGTCAGGCGGCGGGGCTGCGGGCAGGCGCTCCCTCCCTCCCTTCGGAGGCTGGAAGCCCGAGATCCAGGTGGAGGCCCCGGGCCTCCTTCCTGCAGGTCTTAGGCACTGGAGGCTGCGGTGAGTTGGGGAGCGGGTTCCCGCCCCGGCCCCATCCCTGCCCTCCTGGGTGGTGCCCTGGGCTGAGCCGGTCCCTCCAGCCTTGGTTTCCCCGCTGCAGGGGCTGCATCTGTGGGGAAGCAGGCCTGGTCTGGGGAGGCTGCTGGGCCCTCCTTGCTGAGGACGAGGCTGCCACCTGGTGGCCGGTGCCTGCCCCTGCAGAGCCCGCCTGCCTTCTGCCGGCTCCTGGGTGGGGTGGGGGCCAGCGAGGCGGGCAGAGCAGCAATGGGGCCTGGACGGGGGTGCTGCCCGGACCCTCAGGGTCTGCGTGCGTCGGTCTGAGCCTCTTGCCCCATCCGTGTGGGTCTCTGCCCCTCACCTGGCCAGGCCATGGTCTCCAGTCTCACCTGCGCTCCCCTATGCCCTGCCAGGTAGTACCGCGGGCACCTGTCTGGCAAGGAGGCCGAGAAGCTGCTGCTGGAGAAGGGGCGCCCGGCAGCTTCCTGGTGCGAGAGAGTCAGAGCAAGCCTGGGGACTTCACGCGGTCGGTCCTGGCGCAGGAACAGGATAAGGCACAGGGCACGGAGCACCAGCCATGGGTAGCCCACATCGTGATTCGCTTCCAGGTGGGAGGGGGCAGAGGGCTGTGGGGGCCCCTGGGAAGGGCAGGTGGCCTTGTCCAGGCCCCTCACCGCTGCCCCGAAGTCAGACGGGAAGTACGACATGGGAGGCAGGGAGCGCTTTGACACCCTCGGGGACCCGGGGGAGCGCTGCAGGAAGCGTCTGACGGTGGAGAAGGCGGGGGCCATCGTGCACCACAAGCAGGTAGGCCTCTCCCCAGCACCAGAGCCCTGGGTCCAGAGTGGGACCTGGGTCCTTAGCTCTCCTTCCTCAGTGCCCAGAAGGGGGGTTACCCACACATGAACTCACGGGGTCCCAGGGCAGGGTGGCCCTGACCTCCAGGGGGATGTGAATGAGGGGAAAGCAGCTGGGGATTGATTGGCATCTGGGAAGACCACCTGCCAGGGGAAACCCTAGGTGCCTGAATGGCCACGTGAAGGAGAACCTGCAAGCCCCTCCAAGTGTCCGCACGATGGCAACCTCCGTGACCTGATGAGGGTGTGGGGCCTAGGGCAGGAGGGCAGGTGGAGGGGTGTAGGGGCTGGGGCAGCTGCCCTCGGGGGTGGTGTGCTGGGGTCTTTGGGGCTGGGGGGCTGTGGTGGGCTCCACTGGGCCCTGGGGGTGTGTGGTGGGGTCCTTGGGGCCCTGGGGGTTGTGGTGGAGTCTGCAGGGCCCTGGGTCCCCCATAGCTTGGACATGGGCCTCTCTGAGGCAGCCCCTCAAGGCCACGAGGATCAGCGCTCCGAGCCTTGAGAGCCATGTGCAGGAGTTCAGCAGGGCCACTGATGCCAGTGGAAAGGCCAGGAAGGGCTTCTGGGAGGAGTTCGAGGTGCGCCCTGATGACTGTCACCCTCAGACTCTGTTCCCTGGGGCTGGGGAAAGTGCCTGAGAGGAGGAGTGCAGGGTCCAGGACAGGCTGGGGGTGGGCATCTAGGGTCCGGGATGGGCTGGGGTGGGCATCTAGGGCTGGGGGTGGGCATCTAGGGTCTAGGATGGGCATCTAGGGTCTGGGATGGGCATCTAGGGCTGAGGTGGGCATCTAGGGTCTAGGATGGGCATCTAGGGCTGGGGTTGGCACCTAGGGCTGGGATTGGGCATCTAGGGTCTGGGGATGGGCTGGGGCCGTAGGCTCCATCACCTTCAGATGTTGCAGCAGAAGGAATGCAGGTTCCTGTACCCCCGGAAGAAGGGACAGTGGGTGGAGAACAAGCCCAAGAATCGCTACAAGAACACTCTTCCCTGTGAGGGTGGAGGGCAGGGCTTCATCCGTCAGGCCTGGGGGAGGTGGGGGGCAAGCCGTGCATCTGCCACCACTGACCTGAGGCTCCCTCTTGCACACCCTGGACCCCCCATCTCTGCTCTCCACGGGGTCTGTGGGCAAAGAGGCAGGGTGGGGCCCATGAGCTCCACCCTGGAGACCTGAGTGGCACCTCCCTTCCCAGCTGACACCACCCGAGTCATCCTGCTCGACGTGATGACAGCAGGCCTGGAACCAATGACATCAATGCCAGCTACATCACGGTGGGTGTGCGCGGGAGGCGGGCCTGGACCCATGGTTCCTGGGGGGCCCAGGAAGAACCAGGGTCTCCGGGGAGGCGGTGGGCGGCAGTCCGCAAGGGGTCTCAGAGAGGCTGGATAGGCATTGGTCCTTAGCCCCTTGTGGGCCTAAAGTGAGAAGTGTGAGCCACCAGGGCTCCTTTGCATATCATTCGCATAGCATTTGCATGGACTAGTTTGTCCTCTGGAACCAGCAGCCGTTGACCTCACCCCTTTTCAGACTGACCCTGAGGAGGAGCCAGGCTGTGGTGTGGCCAGGCTGTACACTGCCACGCAGGGCTGTCTGCAGGCCACGGTGGCTGCTTTCTGGGCCATGGTGCACCAGGAGAACACGTGTCATCTTCATGACCACCAGGGAGGTGGAGCGAGGCTGGGTAGGGGCGAGGTACCAGCAGGCACACCAGTGCCCATCCCACCCCGCACACTTCAGCTGCCTGAGGCCCTTCCCGACCAGGCCAAGGAGCCTCTGGGAAGTGGTGGGACTGGGGAGGGTTCCAGAGAGCCCCATGGCTGCATGTACATGCCTGTGTCTCTGCAGGGCACGGGGGGGAGGTGCCGGGGGCTGCCGGGGAGGCTGATGCAAAGCGTTCCCCCCAGAACAAGTGTTTCCAGTACTGGCCCGAGCTGCATGGCAGCCAGGAGTCCAGCTGAGTGCATGTGCGTAACCTGGGAGCTGCCAGGCCGAGGGTGACTGTGTGTGGGAGCTGCAGGTGTGGCGGCCGGGCCTGGTGAGCCTGGCAGCCGTGGAGCGTGCCCGCTGTGGGCCTGCACTGGGAGACCCCAACACCTGGGTGCATCTAACCCCACTTCCTTCGGGGGCCTCCACATCCCTCAGCCCAGGAGGCTCACTCCAGGCCTGGGCACGGGTCACTGAGGTGGCCACATTCTCAGTCCTGGGCGGGCGGCCGCTCCTCACATACACCTCTTCAAACTGCAGCTTTGCTCTCTGTTGTATACCAGCGGCACCCATTTGTGTCCCTGGTAGATTACCTCCTTCTCCCCCCAGCCCCCGCCCCGGTGGTGGGGGGGGGGTCCTGCAGTCCCCATGGAGCTCTCACATTTGGTTCTTCCTTATAGAATCACTGTCCCCACAGCCTGCTTTCCCATCCCCCAACCCCCGTCCAGCTCCCTCTTCCCTTCTCCAGGCACCTGAGCCACCGGGGGCCATTTCGGCCCCCCCTCCCCATTTCCTCCCTCCTCCTGCTCGCCTTGGCCCCCCGCAGCCCCTCCACCTGGGTGCTCCAGCCAAACCCTGTTGTGCCTCAGCCTCTCCCCCCCCACCCCTGCCACCCAGGGGTGGCACTCACCGCCTGCCCCGCCCAGGAGGAGCCACCGCGCACCGTGCAGCACCTTCAGTACTTCAGCTGGCCGGACCACGGCGTCCTCGGCTTCCTGGACGAGGTGAACCCGGCCCAGAGCAGCGAGCAGGGGGCCGGGCCCGTGGTGGTGCACTGCAGGTGCGGCGGGGCGGGGCCACCCGGGACGTTGCGGGCGGAGCCATCGCGTGGGGTGGGGCGGCCCCGCCCCCCACTCCCGTCAAAGGCCGCCTGGTTTGTCCTCAGCGCGGGCCCCGGCCGCACCGGCACCATCACCGTGATTGACATCCTGCTGGACGTCACCCGCAGGCAGGGTGAGCACCTCCTCCCTAGGAGCCCCCCTCCCCGGCCCTGCTGTAACCCTACCCTTCAGGACAACCCCACCCCTGCCCGCAGACCCCGCCCCTCAGCCGTAGCCCCGCCCCTGCCCGCAGGCCCCGCCCCTCAGCCGTAGCCCCTCCCTGAGCGCGCGTGTCCCAAAGGCTGGACTGCGACATCGACGTCCCGAAGACGATCCAGCCGGTTCGGCGGCAGCACTCCGGGATGGTGCAGACAGAGGCGCAGTGCAAGTTCGTGTATCCCGCGCTGCAGCGGTACATCCAGGGCGAGCAACTGCGCCTGCGCGAGCAGGTGGGGGCGGGGCCTGAGCGGGGGCGGGGCCTGCGCTGGCGTCGCCATGGCGACCGGCGGCCCCTCCCCCCAGCTCGAGCTGCCCCAGGAGCGCGAGAACCAAAACCGTGGGCGCCGCCCCCCGCGAATAGGGTTGCAGCCCCCGGCCAGCGTCTCCGCGGGTGCCCGCGGTGTCAGTGGGGCGCCGGGAGCGGGCCAGGGTCCTCCGGGAGGGTCTAGGGGTGTGCGGGGCCCAGGGCTGAGACGCTGCTCCGCGCGCAGGAACCCGAAGCCCTGGGACCGCTAGGATTTGAACCTGCGGAGCCGCGGGTGCTTGAGGAGCCACAGGGAACGCCCGGCCTGGCCGCGCCCGCATGGGGCGGGAGCTGCGGGTCCAGACTGTGTCCAGGGCAGAGTCAAAGCTCGTCCCCAGCTCATAGAGGCCCAGGGGCGGCAGAGGGAGTGGCGGCTGCGAAGCCCACGGGTGACCACGTGTGGACTCGTGTGCACGACTAGCTCAGCCACTCAGTGCGGGTCTGGGCGGCCAGGACACCGGTCTGCCGGCCCTGCCTGCTCCCGTGGTCTGGGACGTGGCCCTGGTGGAGACTTGGCCCCATCAGTCGCAGGGTGGATGTTTGTTGAATGAGGTGTGCGTGACATGTTCCTGTGACCACCTGTGCGGCGTCACGCGTCTGGCCCTGCCGGTGACAAGGGTGTGGGTCTGTGTGTGCATCACTCCCTGTGTGTCACAGAGTGATGTCACTGCTGTGGCCCGCGGTTGCACTCCCCACATCACCGGATGGCCTGTGGCTTTGCGGCCTTCCAGTAAAGTGCTGTGTTCTCCGTTCTGTGTCTTAGTTGGGGCCTGAGGCAAGGGTGGCTGTGGGCCCCCACATCTGGACTCAGCTTCTGTGGGGCCTTCCCGAGCCCCTCCCCACCCTGGCCAGAGGCCCAGCTGGTTGGAGCAGGAAGTCCCTGGGCTCTGGGATCAGGGGTGTGAGACCTGCTTGAACTGGAACTGGCCTGGGCCCTCCTGGCCTGGTGGTTGGAGATTCCTGGGGCTTATGGCAGACGAGGTAGGGCTGGGGTTGGCGAGCCTCCTGCCCAGCCCTCGTGAAGCTGCACTCTGCCTCTTCTCTAGCGAGCCTGGGGCTGGGAGGGCCAGAGGGTCTGTGGGGGCCCCAGGTCTGCGGATCTGGAGGCTGGACGCTGGCTGTTCCTACCTCTGCTTCTGGGGACCCTTATGCCTGGGTTCCCACAGGGGTCACAGGTTCTGGGGTTCTCCAGTCAGGGACCCTAGCAGGGCCATGGGGCATGACTTCCTGGAGGTGCAGTCTAGTATGGCCACGGTGGGGGATGGGGGAAGAGAAAGGCTCCCTTTGTCAGCCACTGGGCTCTGGGCCAAGCTGAAGCCCTCCGCCTGGTCCTGCCTGCCCTGCCCCAAGTGCCCCAGGTTCTCCCCATCTCCGTGGGGAGCCTCACGTTGCTGAGGTGCCAGCCAACTCCAGAAACCCACAGCCTGTCCGCAGCCAGAGGGGCTGGGAGCTGGATCCCCTAGAACCTTGGGCCCACCTGTCCCAGTGGCTGCTGGGAGTCTGATCCCATCGAGGTCTAATCTCGGTTGAGGCTGGGGCAGGGGCACACAGGGCAAGGCCCTCTTAAGGAAGATGGATACAAATAATTTATTTAAAAATCTACAATTCACAAGGGTTGGAGGGGCAGCTGGAAGTTTCTGCGGTGGGCTGCCCTGCCCCGACTCTCTCTCCCCCCAGAGGGCAAGACTAGCACCCCCACCCAATGGCAGGGACCAGCCCCGCCTGAAGAAGGCCTGGGGAGGACTCGGGGGTGAATAGCCTGAGCCAGGGCATGGCCGGCCCCTCCCTCCCTTCCCTGGCAGGCGATTCTGTGTGCATGGACGGTGGGGCGCTGGCCGGCTTCCCTCCTGGGCCCTTCGCCATCTGCATAACAGGAGCTGCAGGTGGTCTCTGGGGCCTGTGGGAGCCTGTGGTTCTGGGAGGCTTTGGAGACCCTCTCATCCACCCCATCAGGGCCCAGCCTGGAGAGTGAGGGGTGAACAAGCCAAATGGAGCCTGAACTTGCTGGGGCCCAAGTGGAACCCTCAGACATGCTAGGCTCCTTTCGGGTCCTCAGGGACCAACTTCCAGTGGCTGCTGTGCCCTTGAGATCCCAGTGGGGAACCCACTTGTGGCTGACCTGGGCAAGGCTGGTGACCCTAGTTGCCAGGCAGAGGCCGGAGGGGGAAGGCGGCTGTGGTGGGGGGTTGGGGGGTCGGGGGCAGGCAGCGCAGGTTCCCCGTTTTGAGGGCGCACTGCACCGGCCAGAGCACCACGCAGAAGAGCACCAGCAGCAGGGTGGAGACCAGCGCCATGCGCCTCCAGTCCCTGCAGCGTGCCCAGCAGCGGGCCAGGCGGCCCCGGTGGGGGGCAGGGTCCTGGGCAGGCATGGGTTCAGGGGGCTCGGCGGGCTTGCTCAGGCCCACATCCACACATACAAAGCCAGGCTTGCGGCCAGGCGTGGCGGGCGGCGGCTGGCAGCACAGCTTGGTGCCCTCCAGCCACACGGGCTCCTCGCGCCGCAGATGCGCCGGCATCCGGGCCTGCAGCTGGCGGCTGGTACGCAGAGCGGGGGCTCCAGCGGGCGGCACGGCCGTGGGCTGCCTGCAGAAGGGGCAAGGCACAGCCTCACCGCCGGGGCCGCCCTCGGGCTGAGCAGCCACCAGCCGGGCCAGGCACTCCAGGCAGAACACATGGGTGCAGGAGAGCTCCTTGGGCGTCTTGAAGATGTTGTCATAGCCTGAGAAGCAGATGGAGCACTCCAGCGGGGAGGCCACCTTCTCCGAGCCGGGGGTGCCAGGGGACCGGGGGCTGCCGGCCGAGCTGGGGGACCGGGGGCTGCCAGCCGAGCTGGGGGACCGGGGCATGGAGGCTGTGGAGCTGCTCCGGCAAGGGGTGGCACAGCCGTGTGCCACACTTGCTGGCCTGAGGACACGTCTCTGAGCTGTGGGACAGAGACCGTGGTGAGCAACCACAGGCCGCCCCTTCTGGTGGTCTTCTGTCTCCCCCTCTCCTTCTCTTTTGCCCAGTACCAGCCCAAGAGATCTCAGGGAAGGGTTCTGTTCCCCGTGCACTCCTAGAGAAAGTTCCTCCGGTGCCCTGGGAGGTCATTCTGCCCCAAGCGTGATCCAGCCTTCGCCACCTGTCATCACACGGCTGCTGCAGCAGTGAGCCTACCCCGGGAATGCTGGCCATGTGCACGGGAGGTCTCACTGACCACTCGGCGGGCGCTTCCTGCTGGCCTTGCCCTGCCTGGCCCTGCTGCCTGGGCGGAAATCATGGTGAGGATGACGGGCCACAGTCGCCACTGTTTATGCAAGGCTGGGCCCACGTCATGGGACTCAGACACGCCACAGGGCCCACGTCACAGGATTCACACATGCCACAGGGCCGTCACGGGACTCATGCCACAGGGCCCACGTCATGGGGACTCACACGTCACAGGGCCCACGTCACGGGACTCACACCACAGGGCCCACGTCACGGGACTCACACGCCACAGGGTCCACGTCACGGGACTCACACACACCACAGGGTCCACGTCACGGGACTCACGCCACAGCGCCCACGTCATGGGACTCACACATGCCACAGGGTCCACGTCACGGGACTCACGCCACAGGGCCCACATCACGGGACGCACACGATGCCACAGCGCCCACGTCACGGGACTCACACGCCACGGGGCCCACGTCACAGGACTCACATATGCCACAAGGCCCATGTCACGGGACTCACACACACCAAAGGGTCCACGTCACGGGACTCACACACGCCACAGGGTCCACGTCACGGGACTCACACACACCACAGGGTCCACGTCACGGGACTCACGCCACAGGGCCCACGTCACCGGACGCACACGATGCCACAGCGCCGTCATGGGACTCACACACGCCACAGGGTCCACGTCACGGGACTCACACACGCCACAGGGCCCACGTCATGGGACTCACACGCCACAGGGTCCACGTCACGGGACTCACACACGCCACAGGGTCCACGTCACGGGACTCACACATGCCACAGGGTCCATGTCACGGGACTCACACATGCCACAGTGTGGAAAAGGCTGTCCAGAGCATGGGTGACTCAGCCAGGGCCACCCCAAGGGAGCCAGCAGGCCCTGGGCTCCAGCAGATGTGGCTCTCAGGCAGGCCAGGGGCTCCAAGTTAGGTGAAGTGAGTTTGAACTTGGATCCCAGGATGGGTGCCTGGCTTGGCTGGTGCAGGTCCGATTTGCAGGCAGCTGTGTGTGGGGGGGTGTGGGGGTCTCTGGATCTGGGGCCAGAGCTGAGTCCCAGGGGCTTCGGGAAGACAGGGAGGGCCCAGGCACGGGTCAGTGCCCGAGGAAGGTGTGTGCCAGCCACAGCCTGGGGCCTTTGGGGCCAGCCTATCTGGCTGCTGAGGGTCTGATGGGCACGGGGCGTGGGGACTTGGACCAGCCCCCTGTCTGATGGTGAGGGCACCCTCTGCCACCCGCCCAGTGGGAAGCAGGATGTTTCTTCTCCCTGACCCACTCCCACATCATGGCAGGGGCCGTGGGGATGCGGCTCTGCCCCTTACCTGGCTCAGGTGGGCATCTCAGCTGACCTGGGGCCCTGCTCTGCCTCCCGCCCCTCCCCTGCACCCAGGCTCCGCTGCAAGGAGCCACAGGACTGTCTGGCCCTGGTGGCTCAGGCCACAGGTGTCCCACCTGGAAGGAAGGGGCAAGGGGTGACAGTGAGCCTCGAGGGGCTGACTGTGCGTCCCTGTGACGTGCCTCCTGGCACTGCCCTGCCCCACCCCTGACTTGCCAGTGAGTCCCAGGCAGGCCAGTGGGATGACACAGGCCACTGTGACCACCTGAGTCACGCACCGTCACCGTGAGGTCGTGAGTGCCCCGGGCACCGGGACCTGGGGAGTGTCCTCTGTGGCCTGAGCACCCCATAGAACCGGTTCCTTGGCCCCAGGCCCCACCCCTCCATGATGGGGCCCCCCCTTGAGCCTGTGCAGGTGAGGGGTGAGTGTGGGCTGAGCTGGCCTTACCTGGCGGCTGGGGGTCAGTGGGTCCTGGGCATGGCCGTCCTCGCCGGCCACAGTGGGGCTCCAGGGCCTGCAGCTGCCCTGCCCTGCAGCGTCTGCTTCCTCTCCTCCAGCCGGCCTGTGCTCCACCTGGCAGGTAACCCTCCCCGGCCGGCTGCCAGCAGCTGTGCTGGTGGCACTGGTCTGGCAGGTGTGTCTTCTGCTCCGTCCCAGACAGGCGGGGCACGGGGAATGCGCAGGGCAGAGCTCTGGTCGGAGGCAGGTATGAGTTGCCGGGTGTGGGCTCCCAGGCAGGTCTATTTATACCCTGTGGGTCGTGCCAGCCGAGGGTGTGGCCGCAGGGATTGGCTGGCTTCGTCCCCACCTTGGTGGGCCAGGCAGAGGTGGCTGGAGGGCAGCGAGTGAGGGGTGAGGGTCGGAGCCTGGTGGGGTCAGCATGGCCTCGGCAGCCTGGGCAGGTCTGGGCTGGGGTGTGGACTAAGCCCTCTCTCCCTCCGGCCCCAGGAGGCTGGAGCAACCTCTGGAAGCTGCCCACCCAGGTTTAGGTCCCTGGGGCCCTGAGCTCCTGGGGGGGCCTCCCAGCAGAGAACTCCCCTGAGCCCCCCCAACTCAGCCCAGCCTGCCCCGGCCCTGGGGTCACTGCCGTCTGCCCTCAGCCATTCCTGGCACTTCGCTGCCCACACCCAGCTGTGTGCTGACCTGCTTCATCCACACAGACACACACACACACACACACCTGCTCTCAACATGGCCGTGTCCACACTCACGTGTGCCGTGTCCACACCCCCGTCAGTGTCACACCCTGTCACACACAGCCATGTCCAACACTAACACGAGCCTGAGTCCACTCACACACGCCCCTCAGTGTCACACACTGTCACACACGCCCCTCAGTGTCACACACAGTGTCACATGTGCCCTATTCGCACGCCACAGCACACTACAGGACTGGTCTGTGCAAAGACCAGGGCTGGAGCTGGTGAGTCTGGGGGCTGAAGCTAGCAGGCCTGGGACGGAGGGTGTGGAGGGCCCAGAGGAGCGGCCAGTGGCCTGGACTGCACCCGCCACGCACACTCTGCCATGCGCTTGAGGGCCCGGTGTAGACCGAGCTGCACCCCCAGGCCATCCAGCCACCTGCTTCCCCTGTCATGGAGACAGCTCTCTCCCAGCAGGCCCAGTGGTCCCCATGCAAGGGCAGGTCAGACCCGGTGCCACGGCCCCATCCCCACCATGAGGGCCCCACACAGGCCTGGGGCGTGTCGCTCTTGGTGGGCTGGGAGTGCAGGGCCCACCCTGGTGGGAGAGCCGGTGGGGACAACCCACAGGCTCCTCAGGCAACCCCCCCACAGGTGCCCGCTGACCCCTCAGTGGGGACCCAGAGGCTCCCCCAGTGCTGCCTCGGGCATCTTGGAGCCCAGGGGACACTGGGAAGTGGGAACTGTGACTGCAGAGGGGTCCAGGCAACGCCCTGTGGAGGAAGGCGGCCCCTGCCGGTTCTAGGAGGACTCTCCGTGGGGGCTGAGGGGCTTCAGCAGGGGGTGGGGGTCCAGGATGGGAGAGGGTGGGGGCTCAGCAGGGGTGTAGGAGCTCGTGGGGGGATTTGGGTGCTCAGACAGGGAGAGTAGGGGCAGGGAGTGGGGGCACAGTGGGGGCAGATGCTCAGAGAGGGGGGTGAGGGCTGGGGCGGAAGATAGGGGGTCTCAGCAAGGCAATGGAGGTCCACAGAGGAAGGGGCGGGGACTCAGAGCTGGGGAGGGATGGGAGCTCTGTGAGGGTCCCTGTGTGGGGAACCACAGTGAGACCCAGCCTGGAATGTGCTCGCTGGAGGCTCCCGCTTCCTGAGGTCATGACTCGGGGTCACGTGCTGCCTCCAGGAAAGGCCCAGGTCCCCGCTGCTCTGGGAACGTCCTCCCAAGAGCTCCTGGGAATATCTGGGCACTGAGGTCACTCTGGGCTCCCGGCTGACACTTGTGCCGGAGGCGAAGGTGAGGGAAGGCCAGAGGAACGTGCCGTCTCAGGGCCAGGCCAGGCCTCCCTCCTCCCAGCCCAGACCAGACAGGGGCTGGGGTGCTGGGCTCTCGGGAGGCTTGGGGGAACTGTGGAGCCACTTGGCCGGCTGCGTCCAGGGCAGAGGGTGGGCCCGCCTGGTCCGTTCTGTCCTGGCCAGTGGGCAGGAGGCTGAGCGTGTGGGTGTGTGAGCACACGTATGCGTGATGCGTGTGGATGCTGGTGTGTGTGCCTGACCCCCCACCTCCTTCACGTCTGGTCTCCCCACGCCCTCTCAGGGACTCCTTCCCCTCCACTCCCTACCAGGCCCCTGGGTTATGGGTCAGACCCGGCGCTGCCAGGCCTGGGAACAGCGTGGCCGGTGGGGGGAGGCGCCTTCCAGGCCTGGGCTGCTCTGGGGCCCCCGGCCCTGCCCTGCCCACCCCGCCCCACGCTGGACCATTGGCTCAAGTGTAGCCGCTCTGTTGGCTCCGGGGCTGGACTTCTTTCCCGAGGACCAGGTGTGCAGAGGGGAGGCCGGTGTGGGGAGCAGGGGTGGGACCGGCGGGCTCTGGGAGATGGCTCAGGTCTAGTGTTGCCCCTGACAGTCACCCATGTCCAGTGTGGGGCCGACCCTCAGCCCCGCTCAGTGTCCACTCTGGCAGGAGGCCCAGCCGGTGCGTCCTCCCGTGCCCGGTGAGGAGGGCGTGCCCCGCGCTGCCGCAGGTCCTGGCTGACCACGTGCTGCCCGCAGGGCCAATCGAGATGGAATGGGCAGGTGGGGCCGAGGGGAGCCCGTGGAGCAGGGGGTGTGTGGAGGTGGCAGGATGACCCTGGGTTTCTGCTTTGGGCCACTGGTGGGAGGAGAGGGAGGGGACCCAGAACAGAGAGACATAGAGCTTAGCGGGGCTGCTTGGAGGGTGGGCTGGGACAGTGCCCGTCTGCCCGGCCCGGCCTCCAGAGCCTGCTACTGGACCTGCTGACCGTGCTGTTTCTGATTTATCCTCCAAACCACACACCTGGCCTGGTGCAAATGCAGGAGTGGAGTTTCCAGAGGGACATGGACTCTCCCTCCACCCCATCTCGGTCCGTCTTTTTCACCACGTGAGGAGTCGGGGGGCTCCCGAATCACAGGCGCGTCGCCCAGGGCCTCAGGCGGGGCCGTCGGTGCTGGGCTGTGGCCTCGTGCTGGCCAGTCCCCCTTTCTCCCCAGGACCAGGTGACCCGCCCGGGCCCAGGGCAGAGCAGATGTTCCCTGGTGCCAACTGGCTGCAGACCTCGGGCCGGGTGTCCTCAGGGACGGGGACAGGGACGCAGGTGTCTAAGGACACCACCCTGCAGCAGTGGACGTTCCTGCCTCGGTGGAGGCCACAGTGACGGGGGCAGGCACAGTGCTCTGGCATCCTAGTGCCAGGCCCTTTGCCCCTCACAGGCCTGTCCTGCCCCAGCTCGGCCCTCTCTGGCTGGGCCCATCACTGTCAGCAAACATTCCAACACTGCGGCCCCTCAAAGAGCAGAGGAGCGACTGCTGTGCTGGGCGCGGGGTGGCCAGGGCCGCCACTCCCCAATGGCCCCAACTGCAGTCCTGGAGCCCCGGCCGGCCTAGAGAAACGCACACCCACGCTCTCCCCCGCCTCAGGGCTGAGTGGGGGGGTCGGGGGCCACAGGTCCCACTGCACAGCCTGCATTTGGGGAATGGATCTGTGGGGAAAATGTGCAGGGGTGGGGGGCCGCCCTGTGCTCCTGGTTCTCAGGGCCCCAACCAGGCAGCAGCTGGACTCTCCTCACCCCCGCCCTGCCTCCTTGTCCCCAGCACATGGTGGCGGAGTGTGTGGGGCCAGCCTGGCGGGGGCTTTGCTCTTCCCTCCGCCCTGAGAGAACAGAGGATCCCTGGGGCAGGGACAAGGCCAAGCGAGAGAGCAGCTCAGAAAGCAGCTTGCGAAGGCCGACTTTATATCAGCACCCCGTGCCCCCACGTTCCCGCTGGCCAGGTCCCGGGGACCATGACAGCACCCACAGTGCACTTCGCAGGAAAGCATGGGGCCCTGGCGGCCAGGCCGCCCCTCAGAGGTGGACCCGATGCTAAAGCAGACGTGCTGGTCACCGCAGGGAGTCCAAGACCCACGACTGAGCCCGAGCCTGTTGAGCACCTTTCTCCCAGGAACCCCGGGGTCACCTGCCACCAGCACAGCCCGAGACACACAGGGGCAGCGCCAGAGCCTGGGAGGGACCCTGGGACTCAGCGCCAGGGCCTGGGAGGGACCCCGGGACTCAGCGCCAGGGCAGCCTTGGCAGGTCCATGAGGCAGTGACCTGTGGGGGCCCCTGGGGTTGGATGTACCACTGAGGACACTGGCCTAGGGCTTCAGTAGCCGTTGCTACCGGCCAGAGCCTGCCCTGTGTGGGCAAGGATCAGCCAGGCCCGGGGTCCCAGGCCCGGGGGTCTGACCGGGGCTGCCAAGCTCTGGAGGACTTTTCTGCACACGAATTTCTGCTTACGAAGCTCGGAAATGGGTGACCGTGTGCTTGGGGTCTTCGCCACACAGGAAGGCGCCTGGGGCGCCCTGGTCTCAGGCGGCTGGTTCCCAGGCTGTGTCCTCCCCACTGGCTGGGCCACAGCTAGAACGGCCCGAGGACCAACCTCACCGCCTCAGAGGAGTCCTGCCCCTCATGGGCTCTGGAGGGCTCAGCGGCAGAGGCCCCGGCTTTTCCAGGCGCAGCGGCAGCTGCCCCACGGACCACCCCAGCTTTGGCTGCCTGAGCCAGGCCTGCATCTTGGCTACAGGCGCCGGGGCCTCACTGCTCCTCCTGGGGGGACCTGGACCCCTCAAGGCCTCGATCTAGAGCTCTGAGGTCTCGTGGATGCAGGCGGCTGTGGTGGGAAGGAGCCTTGGGCAGCCCGGGTCCCCTCGGCGTCTGTTTCTGGGAGACGGAGGGATTCGGAGCTGGGGCTGTGCCGGCCTGTCCCGGGTGCTGGGCGACGCCAACCCTTTGTGCCGGGCTCCTGCCGCCAAGTGCATGGCGTGGTCGCGGCCTCCGGGTCAGACGTTGCTGATGCGGGCCTCCACCGAGACGGCAGCAGGGTCTGTGGCCCGGTCCAGGGGCCGCTCCCGCCTGACGTACCGTGGCTTCCGTACTGAAACGGGGTCAGAGACAGGCAGGGTCAGAGGGACCTGGATAGCGGGAACAGTACAGACCTCAGCCCTCACTGGAGGCTCTCAGGAGCGGCCGTGGCACTGGCAGCCAGGGCTGTTGGCTCTGACCAGGCGGGAACCCGGATGCCCCTGCGCTGAGGCACCCTCAGAGCTCCTGCCCAGCTGCGTCCTCTCATTTGCACCTGGGCACTGGGGCCTGGACGAGGGTCAGCCTACCCCTGAAGGCAGAGGTGTGGGCCCCACACCATCACACACTTCAGGGGCTGGGGGTGCCCCCAAAAGACAACCAGGCCCTGAAACCTTGAATGTGCCCTTATGAGAAGAAGGGTCTTTGCAGGTGGGGTTACGTCAGGATCTTAGGTGCGATCGCCCAGGGTTGCCTGGGCAGGCCCTAAATCCATGGCCAGCGCCCTCCTGAGAGGGAGGCGGAGAGAAGAGATGCAGACACGGGGGAGACGCCGTGGGACCAGGGGGCAGAGACGGGTGACGAGGCCGGCAGGGGTGGGGAGGCAGCAGGGTCGGGGAGGCAGCAGGGTCCTCCCTGGGAGCCTCCAGAGGGGTGTGGCCTGCCTGCCAGTGGCTCTGGAGTTCTGAACTCTGTGACCGTTGGGCTGAAGGTCTGTTGAAGCTGCAGCCGCACGGCGCTCGGGCACCGTGAGGTCAGCTGGACATTTGCAGGCAGGACTGCTTTAGGGACGGGCAGGTCCAGCCCTGATCAAGGAACTGTCTGTCCCCTAACGACACTGTCACCTGCCCCCGTGAGAGGCCTCTGCACAGGGGGACGGAGCCAGGTGAGCCCTGTCGGTCTTGGAGCTCCGGGGCTGCAGTCACTCAGCCTCTCTGTGCCTGTGACCTCGCCTATAAAATGGGTCCTAACCGGGCTGACCCCTGGGTGCGCCCGACCCAGCGTCGTGAAGCGTGGCTGCCCTCAGCTGCTCAGGAGGGCCTGGCGGAGGCCGGCTGCACCTGTCCTCCGGGGGAGCTGGGACTTGGAGGAGGGGCAGGCATTGGGGGTCTGCCCTGTGCCGGGTCCTCCTTTCCTGCAGACCCCACGTCTCAGAACGGGAAAGGGCATGGAAGTCGCAGGGATTAAAGGGGGGCAGGTGTGGGAGGAAAGTTGCCCAGGTGCCAGGCAGGAGGCTGAAGGCACAGCCTGTCCTGGCGTAATAGGTAAGTGATCACTCAGTTACAGCACTGATAGATTTACCCATCACTTAGTTACGGCAACGACACCAAATAGATCTATACCGTAAGACTAAAGTCCCTACACTAAAGCAAAGATTAGCAGAGAATAATGATGTCATAAGATTGATTATGTAACTGATTATGTGACTGAATCTGGTATCTGTTTGGTGTTACTGCTGTAAGTACTCATTTATTATGCTGGGACAGACTGTGCCTTCAGCCTCCTGCCTGGCACCTGGGCAACTTTCTTCCCACAGGTGGGCAGGGGGCACCGGCCAAATCCGGCCCCAGCCCTGGCCCTGCCTCGTGGGTGGGTCTCCTGGGGACCTGGGCAGGGGGGGCCGAGGTCCAGAGCCGGCGTGTCTGGGGACAAACCCACAGAGCACCCTGGGTCTGGCCCAGGGACGGGAAGCCCCACGGGGCACATGATGCTGCGTTACCTGAGGGCTGTGGCGGGGGAATCATTGCAGCCTTGAAAAGGAGAGAAAGGCAGAGTGAGGACGCGGATGGCCCGGCACAGGCACCCGCGGCCGGGGACGCTCAGCCCAGACGACACAGGTTACTTACGGCTTCGCTGGGCTGCAGGGCCGGGGCTGTGGGGAAGAAAGCGGGGGTCACCTGGAGCCCAGGGGCTGCCTCAGCCCAGTGCCGTGTCCAGGGGAAGCAGAGGCCCTCGGGGTGCAGGGTCAGGCTGGTCCCACCCCCTTCTCCCTGCTGCGCCATCAGCCTGGTCAACCACCCTGCCACATTCTTCCAGGGCACTCGGGTGAGGGGGCCTCCCTAGCCCTCCAGGTGAGACTCCACTCCCCGGACCCACCTTCCCGCCTCAGCGGAGGGGACAAGCCACTCTCATGAGAAGTGTTTCTCTAGACTCCAGGCCCCAGGGGAGGGGAAGTCCCTCCCCACTCCCAGGAGGAGCCTCAGGCACGAGGTGGCTTTCGGCCCCAGGGCATGGGCCTTTGCCTCCATGGTGGGGGGACTGTGGCATCATGGCCAACCTGGCTTCTCCTTGTCCCGTGGCCACCAGGGCGCTTCAAGCCCTGAGCCGTCCCCTGCTGCAGGGTGCCCGCAGGCAGAGATGCTGAGCAGGCCGGGACGTGGGGGGTCTCTCGGTGCACAGCTGAGTGGCAGCCCCTGACTGGAGGCTGGGCCCTGGGAACCCAAGAGTGGCCTCCAACTCCCAGGACCCAGGAGACACAACAGCCCACGAAGGCAACCAGCGCTGGCTGAGGGGGGTGGCCAGGGGTCTCACAGTAGCCGGTGGGACAGCCCAGGGACCTAGAGGAGGCCCCAGCTCCGGCCATGCCAGTCTGGCCACGGGCTCACTTCGGGGTCTGACCCGCCGACTGGACCCTCCTTGGCAGGGACGATGAGGGCAGGTGCCAGGGACCCTGCTCAGAGCCCGCCCCCGCCCGAGGGCGCTGCAGTCACAACCCTGCCTCTCCGGTGGGAGGGGTTGTGTGCAGGCCAGGGGTGACCCTGTGCAGGCATGGCGTAGGCTGCGGTGTGGGCCCTGCACCGGCCCAGCCAGCCCTGACCCCAGGACAGGGGAGGATGGGGCCGTGGCTGCCAGAGGAGCCCACACGTCCAAGCTGCCGAGAGCCACCTGGCCCCGCTCCCCTCCCCTCGTGGTGCCCTGAGGGACCCCAGGGAGACACTGAGCTGGAAGAGGGCTCCAGTGGAGGCTCCGGGCCCAAGGAAGGCCCCCTGGTGCTTCGAGCAGAGTCCATGCCTCCATGGAGGGACCCCTCAAATCCACACAAGGGTGTTTCTGGGAAGTGACTGCTCTTCTCACAACGGGACCCAAAAGCCCCGTGGCAGGCCCTGCGCCCTCCTGGCCTCTCACAGTCCCAGGCCCATCCCCACGGCCGGCCCTGCCCACCCTGCACCCTCCTGTGGGGTGTGCGCTGCTCCGTGAGATACCTTTGTTTCTTCGGTAGAAGACCCTGGGGAGTTTACTGGAGCGCTTGAGGTAGAAGAACCCAGCTACGGAGAGGATGAGGCCGGAGCTGATGAAGAAGGTTCCCAGGAAGAGGGAGGCGGCCACACGGGGAGCCCCTACAAACACATGCCGCTGAGCGGCTGAGCAGGATGCCGCCCCAGCCCCACCCGGCCCCCGGCGGCCGCTGCACACTGTAGACTCATGCTCCCCGAACACGCCTGAGCCTCACGGGACCAGCTGTGGGGGCTGAGGGCCCTGCACGCGGACTTCGGTCAGCCATGCCTGGACATCTGGCCACGGGGTCTGGGAAAGTTATGACCTCCCTGGCCTCAGCTTCTCGCAGGAGTTTGGACGTTGGGCGCATTACAGGGGCGGGCCCCGGCCAGGCTCTGTGGAAACTTGCCCTGAAAGCCGGGGTTCCCAGGCTTGTTCCTTCCTCAGGGCTCAGCACGGGCCCTAGGGCCCCCGCGTGGTGCAGAGCCTTGAGCTGGTAGTAGGTGCCCCTGTTCCCCACTTGTCTCCACCTGCCTGGGCCAGGATGGGCGGGGCTGCTGAGCCGGGGCTCGGGACAGTTGATGACGCCTACTGGGTGTGCTGTGAGGCGCTGGGGAGGGGACTTCCCAACCCGAGACACAGGCATGTGTGCCAGGCTTGGGGGCCTTGCTCCTTCCCGCCCTGGCAGGGAACCACAGAGGCCAAGAGCCCATCTAGGCCAACCCTACCCGAAAACACTGCCACTCAGGTCAGCAATGGGCCCAGGCCAGCACCAGGCCCGAGTCCATGTTCTAAAGACGTGAGGGTTTTGCCCTCTCAGAACACAGCCCTCTGCCCCAGCCCCAGGTCCAGCATGGCCTCTGCTGAAGGATGAGGGTCTGCAACTGCCTGGGTGGGCACCACGACCCGTGGCCCAGCCACACCCACATCTCAGGAAGAGCCGCTAGGCATGGTTAGCAGAGACCTCAGACCACCTGCTCCTCCTGGTTCCTGCGACTGTGGCTGCAGGCCGGGGTGAGCTTGGGCGAGGCCGAGGCAGGACCAAACCGCGAGCGTGAACCTGAGAGTGTGTGCTGTGGGTGTGTGAACTGAGAGCCTGTGGTGTGGCCGTGAGCTGTGTGAACGGTGTGGCCGTGAGTGTGAACTGAGAGCCTGTGGTGTGGCTGTGAGCTGTGAGCGTGAACGGAGCCCATGCTGTGGCCATGAGGGCCTCCCCTAACGATGGCCTTTTACAGACATGGACAGCACGCTCCACGTGACATCCCCAACACACCCCCCATGCCAGCTGACCCCAGCCCCTGGGGCTGCCAGACTCCCCTCTGGCCCGGTTTGGCAGTGCAGACCGACCCTGCAGTGGCCGCGTCAGTGGTCAGGGTCTGCACGGGCAGTGTCTCCGACAGCCCCCAGCCTCCAGGACCCCGGCAGAGGCTTACCGGGATGTGGCCGCCCGGGGGTCCCTGAGCTTCTGTTCATGGGGAGTGGTGCACCCCGGCCAGCGACTGTGGGAGAGCAGAGTTGTGGGAAGCCTGCGTGCAGGGTGCCCACAGGGGACCCCCATGTCCATCCTGAAGTGAATCTCAGGCCAGAAATGTGAAAGCGAGGGGCTGTCGGGGCCGGGCAGCCCTCAGCAGAGCTGTCCCGGATGGGCCAAAGGCTGCAAGAAAGGGGGGCTCCCGGGGCCGTTCCCCCAGTGCACAGCGGCTCTGAGGCAAGGTGGGGACATGGACAGCAGCTCCCCGGGTTTCTCCCCAAGCTGGAGCTGCAGCCCTGCTGCAAGGGGACCTGGGGAACAGCCGGGCAGACGTACAGCTTCTACACTCGGAGCCGTTGTAGGCCGGGAGGGTTCCGTTCCCGCAGCGGACGCAGCTGGCGCTCCCGTCTGCGTTCCAGCGCCTGTAGCAGCCTGCGCGGGGCAGAGGACGGGCATCTCAGCCAAAGGAATATCCACAGCAGCTCCGTCTCCCGGGAATGATCTCTATTTTGAGTTTGTGAGATAACTTTCATCTGAAACACTATCGTGCTCTGGAGGTGCGCAGTGGGCTCGGGCTGCAGACAAGGACGCCCCAGCAAGTGTGGCAGGGCCCTGGGACACCGACCCGAACACTGCACTGCGCACTCCCGAGAGCACTGGGCGGCAGCATCCAGAATGACAGGCCTGTGTGGGCTCCTGCTCTGCAGGACTGGAGGATGAAGGCCAGCTTCCACCACCACCCAGTCCCCACCCACAGCCTCCCCAGGACCCCCACCTGCAGCCCCCGCGCACGGCCTCCCCAGGACCCCCACCTGCAGCCCCCGCCCAATGACCTCTTCCAGGACCCCCCACAACCTCCCCCAGCACCCCCCCACAGCCTCCCCCAGGACCCCCCCACGGCCTCCCCCAGGACCCCCCAACGGCCTCCCCCAGGACCCCCACCTGCAGTGCCTGGAGCTGCTGCCTTGTGTGCCGTGTTCCCTCACGCAGCCCAGGCGGGACAGGCCCACCCCCCAGCAGCACGGCCTCCTACCCCAAGCTGACCCTGACCCTTGGTCCACCTGCCACCCCCCACACCCTTGCACCCTCCCCAGGTCTCTCTTGGGGGGTCCTGCAGAACCAGGCCTCATTTCTATCCCAGGCCAGTGCTGCACCCGAAGCCACACCCCTCCTGCCGGGCTTCACGGACAGCCTGTCCTGCCCACCAGCCAGGGCACCTTTAAGGACAGGAATCACGCCTTACCCCCTGACTTTCTAAACATCTCTAACATTCAGCCCTGAGTGGAGACCCCGCGGTGCAGAGTGGGCCTGGGACTCGCGCTTTCCCTGCACTGGGGACGGCCTCGGTCTCCCGTGTCTCCTGGAATAGGGCTCGCGCTGACCTCAGGGAGGCTCCCTCTGTCTACTGGAGAGCTTCTGCCCCGGTAGGCCAAGGAATGGGGGCCACGGCAGGGAGCCCGACAGCAGCCTGGCAGCGTCCCCAGAAGTGCACAAAGCCTCCCCCAGCGGAGGCGACCAGGCTTCTCTGAGAGCTGCCGCTGGCTGCGCCGCACACAGGAGCAGCACACCCAACACCACAGGCCTGGCACCTCTCCACACGCACCTGACGGCTCCCACCCTGTGCCCGTGCATGGAGCCACCTCGGCCCTTGGACCTCACGACCCCTGGCCTGGCCCCTCCACAGGCACCGTGACTGCTGCATAGCTGCCCGCACCCACGCAGTGCCTGGGGTACAGAATCCCGCCACGGTCCCAGCTAGCTGCCATGGGGTGCAAGTGCAGTGGCCACCACGGCTTCCCCGCCAGAGGATGAGGGGCTGCGAGGTACTCAGCTTCTTCCCAGCCCCTCTATTCTCCCTCAGAGCAGCGCCCTCTTCCTCCTCCCTGCTCACACCTCAGATGTCACCACTGCCTTCCTGCGGCCTTCCCAGCCCCCATGCTCAGCCTCGGACCCCTACACCCAGCCTCAGACCCCCAGGCCCCACCTCGGACCCCCAGGCCCCGCCTCAGACCCCCTAGGCCCCGCCTCGGACCCCCCACGCCCCGCCTCGGACCCCCACGCCCCGCCTCGGACCCCCACGCCCCGCCTCGGACCCCCACGCCCCGCCTCGGACCCCCCACGCCCCGCCT
>CAUYLG010066853.1:0-22663 GCA_963573385.1 Cacajao melanocephalus
TTTTTAAAGATGGGGTTTCACCATGATGGCCAGGCTGGTCTTGAACTCCTGACCTCAGGTGATCCACCCACCTCGGCCTCCCAAAGTGCTAGGATTACAGGCGTGAGCCACCGCGCCCGGCGTTTTTTTATTTTTTTTTTAATTTTTTAGTAGAGATGGGGTTTCACCATGTTGGCCAGCCTGGTGTCGAACTCCTGGGCTCAAATGACCCTCCCACCTCAGCCTCCCAAAGTGCTGGGATTACAGACATGAGCCACTGTGCCCAGGGCCGGCCGAGTCCTGCCTTCTGAAACTCTGCAAAGGTTCTGTGCCACGTGGGGGACAATCAATAAATGGGCTCCTAGCAGGCACCAGTTTTCAGGTTTATTTCTTAAACCAATTAGAAAATAAAACCACAGTGCCCAGGAAAGTTCGCATGAGACGCCATGGGGTCACTCGCCACGACCCCACCATTCCAGGGGCCAGGAGGTGCTGCTGGAGGGAAGATAGATGGACAGGTGGCCTGGGTGGCCAGCCCCAGAAAGGCTGGCATGGGTGTCCATAACGAGCCACTAGCGGGCCCATAGGGACGTCTGGGCTGACCTGGTGGGATTGTCTGGGACAGCGCCACCAACACAGTGTCAGAGCCATCAGTGGGGACATAGGCGGGGCCACCACCAGGTGGGGTATATTCAGCAGGCTAGAACCCCTGAGGCTTGAGAGGTCAACCCTAGGCAGGAGACCTCCCTTGACCCCACTGCTGCTTCTCCTGTGGGACCCTCCAGTAGCCACAGCAGATGAGGACACCCAAGAGGCCTCCTCCCGGGACAGGAAGCAGCCAGCTGGGCGGCCACGCAGTGCAGGGTTCAGGGCCCTCCAGCAGGAGCTCCATGAAGATGGCTAAATGGGGACATCGAGGCAGGGGCTGGCAGTGGCGACATTCAAGCAGTCACAGTCAATTCCGGAAGCTTTCAGGGCATCAGGAGGGGAAGGTGGGTCTGGGGAAAGGTGCCAGGAACGAGGAAGTGCAAAAGGCAATTGATCTAGCCTGGACGATGTTTCCAGTTGGCCCGTGGGACCCCTAGCGCCTCCATTCAGCAGGGAGGGTGGAGGGCCTGCTTGGAAGTCACATGGGGCTGCAGCATCTGGAACCCAACAGCTGCAGGAGGCCTGGACGGGGGCTCCATAAGGCACAGCCAGGAGGGAGGTGGGAGGCCCCAGTCCGAGTCCAGGACCCAGCGGTCTGAGCCCGAGAGCAGCTGGGCCCTGCACGAGACGCAGCTCCCGACACACGCGTTTCACTCTCAGCAGGAGAGAAGAGGAGAGAGAGGAGAGGAAAAAGAGGAAAGCCAGGCATGGTGGCGCACGCCTGTCATCCCAGCACTCTGGGAGGCCAAGGCAGGTGGATCACCTGAGGTCAGGAGTTCAAGACCAGCCTGGCCAACATGGTGGAACCCAGTCTCTACTGAAAATACAAAAATTAGCTGGTCGTGGTGGCGGGTGCCTGTAATCCCAGCTACTCAGGAGGCTGAGGCGGAGGTTGCAGTGAGCCAAGATCCCACCATTGCACTTCAGCCCAGGCGACAGAGTGAGACTGTCTCAAAAAAAAAAGAAAAAGAGGGAAGAGTGAAGGCCAGACAGGGACAGGGATGGAAGGAGACAGAGGCCGAAAGGCAGGAGGAGGGGACAGACGCAGGAGTGCCAATGCAGCAGAGAGGCATGGCTTCATCTGAGGTTCCAGTGTTTCCGTCCAGGATGGGCCCCACCAGGTACAGCTTGGCCAGGTGGCTGTGCAGGAGGCCGCCACGCCTGGGCAGGGCTGTCTGGCTCAAGCCGGCCTCTCCCACCAGGCCTGGAGTTTCTGGCCAGCAGGGAAGGAGCTTCAGAGGGAGAAGGTGCCCGAGCAGATGTGAGTGTAGACCGCCTCATTCAAGGGCAGGTAGTGGCCCTGCTTCAGGTCCAGGAAGAAGAGCCGGTCCGAGGTCTGGCGCGGGTCAAAGCCCTCTCGCTGCAGCCTCGTCTTCTGGATCTTGAAGGTGCCTGTAATGGGGGTGGGGGCAGATAAGGGCTGAGCAGGTGGCCTTGGGGAACGTCTCTCCTGCACCTCTGGGCCTCCACACAGGCTGTCCCTGGGCGAGAATGTTCTCCATTTTGCCTGGTTGATTCTCCCTTCTCTGTCAGATCCTGGCTTCATGCCCCCTCCTCCAGGGAGGCCCCCCTGATCACTCCTCACCAGAGCAAGAAACGGTGTGCACCCTGCCTGGTCACGTGTGTATTCCCCACGTGACAGGCAGTGCTATGTCTGTTATACGGTGGATCAGAGTTTAGCAACTTCCATCCTGTGGGCCAAATTTGGCCCTCCACCTGTTTTTATAAATAAAGTTTTAGGGGGGCCGGGCACGAGAATGGCTCCTGCCTATAATCTCAGCACTTTGGGAGGCCGAGGCAGGAGGGTCCCTTGAGCCCAGTACTTTAAGACCAGTTTGAGATACGGTTTCACCATGTTGGCCAGGCTGGTCTCGAACTCCTGACCTCAGGTGATCCACCCACCTCGGCCTCCCAAAGTGCTGGGATTACAGGCATGAGCCACTGCGCCCAGCCAAGTATTCTTTTATAGCAACACGAAATGGACTAAGATACGAACCGACAGACACGCTGATGAAGAGAGAGGTTGGGGGTGGGGGGAGCTGCACCTGTGGTGTCCACCTGGGGCAGGAGGCGCAGGAACATGGGCCGGGCATAGGGCGCCAACACCTTCTGCAGCTCCTGGTACATCGCGTTGGGGTCCAGCAGGCTCTGGGGATCCGCGATGGCTGCCATCCCTGCCTTACCCTCCACTCCTGGAAGCAGAGGCTCAGCTGAGGACACCCCACCCCTCCCCCTCCCCACCAGCAGGACCCAATACACTGTCAGGCAGTAACCCTTGGTCTCTGATCTCCAGTCTCTCCCCACCCGGGATGACACTTATGGAAGCAGCACACATTTTACGGAGCTCCTGCTTGGCTCGTTGAAGCCCTTAGACAGGAGGGCTTTCTTGATCCCATTTTCTGGATGACAAAACTGAGGCTCAACATCACCCAGGTGAACTGACTCCAGATCCAGTGCTTCTTCCTGGGCTGCCATGAGCAGTTGTCTAGGTTGTGCACTGCCCAAGGGCACCTGTACCTCCAAGCCCCTTTTGGCTGAGCTCCCTCAGGACCATGCCTCAGGACCACTCCCTGCAACCCCAGCTTGCCTGGAACAGCCACCCCATAGACGGCCACATCTGTCTGGCCCAGCAGGCGGCTCAGGACGCCCTCCACCTCGGTGGTGGAGACGTTTTCCCCTCGCCAGCGGAAGGTATCCCCGCTACGGTCCCGGAAGTACATGTAGCCCAGCTCGTCCATCACCAGCACGTCACCTGGCAGAGGGGAGAGGGGCAGATGGGTAGCGGATCCCCATCCTCACGGCCAGTCACCAGGGTCTAGCAGGCCGCGCACCTGAGAGATAGACGCTGTCGCCCTTGCTGAAGACGCTGTGGGCGATCTTCTTGCTGGTGGCACTCTCGCTGACATAGCCGTCGAAGCGGCGCAGTGGGTCCTGCTGGTTGATCTGACCCACAAGGAGGCCGGGTTCCCCTGGGGAGGAGGCCATGCTCAGGCTGCGCAAGGCAGGCAGAGCGTGGGGACCCCAGCTCCCGGAGGGGACCACATGGCGGGCCCACTCACCGGCCTGGCAGGGGATGCAGAGGCCCTGGGCATCCCGCAGCAGCTCCATCGTGTCCTCATTGACCTTCACCAACCGGATGGGGTACACGTGGGGCAGGATGCGGCTGTTGAAACCACAGGAGCCGACCTGGGGTGGGGTGAACTGAGTTGGAAGGAGCTGGGGGTACGCGGGGTCCTTCGCACTAACACTTTGCCTGCCTTGCCCCAGGGCTTGGAACTAGCACCTCCGGTGTGGCTCTAAGCTCTGTGACCTTGGCTGATCTGCAAAAGCAGGGTAGTAAGTGTCGCCTCCAACTCAGGGCCCCTCCTCCCACCTTCCCAGCCTGCAGGCTGTCAAGGGAAGACCTGCAGCTGGCGACCACTTCCTGGCCCACAAAACCTTCCACGCCTTGGCGACCCTACAGCTACGTGAGACCCTGCAGAGATTTCCCTGCCCTCTCCGCCCTGCTTGGCATGGTTCTATGAACAGAAATGCACGACCAACATGTTTGGGCCATGACACCCTGTCCGGTGTGTTTCTTTCTTTTCTCTCTTTTTTTTTTTTTTGTCGCCAAGGCTGGAGTGCAGTGGCGCAATCTCGGCTCACTGTGACCTCTGCCTCCCAGGTTCAAGTGGTTCTCATGCCTCAGCCTCCTGAGTCTGGGATTAAGGGCACGTGTCTCCGAGCCCAGCTAAATTTTTTGGTATTTTTAGTAGAGACAGGGTTTTGCCATCTTGGCCAGACTGGTCTTGAACTCGTGACCTCAAGTGATCCGCCCGTCTCAGCTTCCCAAAGTGTTGGGATCACAGGCGTGAGCCATCGTGCCTGGCCTGGTGTGTTTCCTGTGCAGCAATCTGAGCTACAGTGAGCAAAAGTGCCGGGGGCGGAGGGGTGGTGGCCATCCAACACCAAGCACAGGAGGAAGGAGCGTTGTTCTTGGCACTGGGGACCCAGCTCCCGTGGCACTTGCTGCTTTATTTCCTTTTTAGAGAGACAGAGTCTCAGTCTGTTGCCCAGACTGGAATCCAGTGGTGCAATCATAACACTGCAGCCTCAATCTCGTAAGCTCAAGTGATCCTCCCGCCTCAGCCCCCTTAGTAACAGTGACTACAGGCACCCACCACCATGCCTTGCTAATTTTCTATATTTGGTAGAGAAGGGGGTCTCACTACATTGCCTATGCTGGTCCCAAACTCCTGGGCTCAAGTGATCCTTCTGCCTCAGCCTCCCCATTTGTTAGGATTACAGGTATGAGGCACCAAGGCCAGCCGGCACTTGCTTTATGCTCATTATTATGGTCTGTTCTTGGCCTTGGACGGGAGGGCCTTGGGAAAGGAGAGGGAGATTCATGCCAATGCAGAATGGCACTGATTATAGAGTAGGTCGTTGCTAACCATGAATGTCTCTGTTTGCTGCTACCTGAGAGGCTGAGGCAGGAGGACTGCTTGAGCTCAGGAGCTGAAGGCTACAGTGAGCTATGATCACGCGCACTCCAGCCTGAGCAACGGAGCAGGATTCTGTCTCAAACAACAATAGCAAAAAACAGTAACAGCACGGTACCCAGAGCCCTATTCTCTTTGCTGAAATCCACACGCAGAAACTGCGGCTCAGAAAGGCTGAGGCTCCTGCCAGGGCGCCCAGCCACACCTGGCCTGCAGCTCTCCTGACTGAAAGACCACAGTCACACCGTGCAGGCAGGAGGATTGTCCCTGCGTGCCCTGCACTGACCCTCTGGTGGTGCACCCGGGCTCCCAGGAATTCTCCTTACGCCCCACCCTGCGCGCGCCCTTGGCGGAGTCTTCCGCCAGTCCAGGCTGTTTTGTGGATCCCAGGGGCCCCAGGAAGAGGAGGCAGCGGCCTTCCCTGAACTCCGAGACCTGCCCAGGCCCTCCAGGCGCGCACCTTGCCGTCCATGTTGGCAATGCTGCAGTTGCACTCCGTGGCGCCGTAGAACTCCCCGATCTGGCGCACGCCGAAGCGCTGCGTGAACTCCTCCCAGATGGAGGGACGCAGCCCGTTCCCCACCGCCAGGCGCACGCGGTGTCGCCTCTCTGCCTCGCGCACCGGCTGCTTCAACAGGTAGCGGCAGATCTCCCCGATGTACTGAACCACCTGAGGGGGTTGGAGAAGTGGGCGATGGGCCCGGCAGGCGGTGGGGAGACCGCCCCATCCAGGGAGCTAATCTTATGAGGGGAAAAGGATGATGATAGCTGCAGAACTGTCCACACTCTATAGGATCCACATTGACTCCTAGGACTTGATCAGTCTCTTGCAAAGGACCTAGGATGCAGCTTTAATTTTTTTTTTTTTCAGTTGGAGTCTCCCTGTGTCACCCAGGCTGGAGTGCAGTGGCATGATCATGGCTCACCGCAGCCTCAAACTCCTGGGTTCAGGTGATCTTCCAGACTCAGCCTCCCAAGTAGCTGGGACTACAGATTTTTTGTAGAGATGGGGGAATCTCACTCTGTTGCCCAGGCTGGTCTTGAACTCCTGGCCTCAAGCAATCCTCCTGCCTCAGCCTCCCAAAGTGTGAGATTCCAGGTGTGAGCTACTTGTGCCTAGACGGATGCAACTTATATCCAAGCAGATACAGTCAGTGTCTTCTTCCCACCCGCCTCCCAGCTCCCCCTGTGCAGCCCCCCCCCACCACCCTGAGTCCCTTCATGGTCCTTCCATTCCCCCAGGCAGCTTCCTGGAGGTACCACATCCGGGTCTGAGCCTCAGCAGGCACACAGGGCAGGACTAGCAGGAGAGCTGACACCCCGCAGGGCAACCCTCGGCCTGGAGCCTACACTGTCCTGCAGAGCCCCCTGGCTGAGCCTGGGCTGGCCAGAGACTCACCTCTGGGTGGACCACTCCCGGGGGCACACACTAGGCTGCTCTGCATCTACACTGAGCCCCAGGTGCCCACGGAGCCGCCTGCTCATTGGCTCCCCCTGCAGGTCATCCTCCCTCCCTGCCACACATTCTCCAGCCCCGCAAGGGCTTCCTGGGGTCATCCGCCAGGTGCCCCACGGTGCCTTTGCGTTCTCATCTCCAGGTGGGCTTCAGAATGACTGCATACCCCACTTTACAGATGGAGAAACCGAGGCTCACAGATGGTAAGGAACTGGAACGAGATCACAGAGCTGGGAAGTGGCAGAATGATTTGAACCCAGGCATCCTGGCCCCAGAGTGGGAATACAACAGTTGCATGCCAGGGATTACCCACTGGATGGATCCCAACAGCTGCAGATGTGCTGCGGCTTCCCAGTCGTGCACAGGATGAAGCCCACATTTCTGCCTGTGGCCAGTTGGATCTGGCCCTGCCGCCCTCACGCCCGCCTCTCCCTCCATCTCCCCGGAAAACTCTGCCCCTCAGGGACTCTGCACATGGTATGCCTTTTGCCTGAAGCAGTTTTCCTCCAGATGCGTCTGCCAGGACTCTTCAGTCTCAGCTCAGACATCACTGAGAGGCATCCCCTGTGCCCCCAGCTAAGCCCTGGAGAAGCAGGACATCTTCCCTCCCCGCCACACATTCTCCAGCCCCGCAAAGGCTTCCTGGGGTCACCTGCCAGGCGCCCACGGTGCCTTTGCGTTCTCATCTCCGGGTGGGCTTCCTGAGAAGGCACTGACTAAATAGCTGATGATTAACCCAATGTGCTGAGCAGACACCACCGCCACTCTGAGCTGAGTTTGGAGTGAAGGCACTGAGGCCCAGAGAGGGAATGCTCAAGCAGTCCTCCCACCTCAGCCTCCCAAGCAGCTGGGACTACAGGCAGAAACCACCACATCCAGGTAGTTTTTAAGTTTTTTGTAGAGATGAGGGTCTCGCTATGTTGCCCAGGCCAGTCTCCAACTCCTGGGCTCAAGTGATCCTCCTGCCTTGGCTTTCCAAAGTGCTGGGATTACAGGCATGAGCTATCGTGCTCAGCCAAGAATTCTTATAAGACACATCAACCAGTCATAATGCTGGCTGTGTATTTTTTTTTAATTATGGAAATAAGAAAAAACACATTTTTGACATTGTGAGACAGGATTGAGCCACTGCCCAGATGACTGACGACACTAAGAAATCACTGTCACTTAAAAACAGTCCTTACTAGACACAAAAGGCTACAGTTTCTGAATCCATTGATCTGAAATGTTCAGAACAGACAAATTATAGCGACAGGAAGCAGATTAGTGGTTGCCAGGGGCTGGGGGTGGGGAAAAGGGGAGTACGTGGGGATGGGATTTCCTCTGGGGAGCATGAGAATGTTCTGGATCTAGATAGACATGGTGATTGTACATTGTGAATGCCACCAAATTATTCACTTATTTATTTTTTTTTGAGATGGCATCTCACTCTGTCACCCTGGCTGGAGTGCAGTAGCACAATCTCAGCTCACTGCAGCCTCCACCTCCCAGGTTCAAGTGAGTCTCCTGCCTCAGCCTTCCAGGTAGCTGGGATACAGGCATATGCCATCATGCCCGGCTAATTTTTTGTTTGTTTGTTTTTGGGAACGGAGTCTCGCTCTATCACGCCCAGGCTGGAGTGCAGTGACCCGATCTTGGCTCACTGCAACCTCTGCCTCCCGGGTTTAAGCAATTCTCCCACTTCAGCCTCCCGAGTAGCTGGGATTACAGGCACCCACCACCACGCCAGGCTAATTTTTTGTATTTTTAGTAGAGAAGCGGTTTCACCGTGTTGGCCAGGCTGGTCTCAAACTCCTGACCTCAAGTGATCTGCCCACTTCGGCCTCCCAAAGTGCTGGGATAATGGGCATGAACCATCGTGCCTGGCCAAATTATTCACTTTAATATGGCTAATTTGTATGAATTTCACTTGAATTTGAAACAAGTCCTCATCTTTCAAAGGTTATACTGAAACAGCTACACAGGAAACACGAAGCTATCTGAGGGATGCTTTACGCCACTGCCTAGTGAAGGATGTGGGGAGGAGTTGAGGGGCAGAGCAGGGTATCTGATCGCTGCTGGGTCCAGCTGAGGGATGCACCAGAACTCTCTATACTTTTCTGTTCACATTTATGTGTATTTGCTACCCTCTATAATTTTTTTTAGAAAGATATGTTTGGACTGGGTGCAGTGGCTCACGCCTGTAATCCCAGCACTTTTGGAGACTGAGGTGGGTGGATCGCTTGAACCCAGGAGTTTGAGACCAGCCTGGGCAACATGGTGAAACCCCGTCTCTACAAAAAAATACAAAAATGAGCCGGGCGTGGTGGCGTGCACCTGTAGTCCCAGACACTTGGGAGGCTCACGCTAGAGAATCGTTTGAGCCCAGGAGGTTGAAGCTGCAGTCAGCCATGATAACGCCACTGTACTCCAGCCTGGGCGGCAGACTGAGATCCGGTCTCAAAAAAAAAAAATAATAAATAGGTCAGGGGTGGTGGCTCATGCCTGTAATCCCAGCACTTTGGGAGGCTGAGGTGGGCGGATCACCTGAGGTCGGGAGTTTGAGACCAGCCTGACCAACATGGAGAAACCCGTCTCTAGTAAAGATACAAAACTAACCAGGCGTGGTGGTGCACACCTGTAATCCCAGCTACTTGGGAGGCTGAGGCAGGAGAATAGCTTGAACTCGGGTGGTGGAGGTTGCAGTGAGCCAAGATCACACCATTGCACTCCAGCCTAGGCAGCAACAGCAAAACTCTGTCTCAAAAATAATAAGAAATAAATCAAAGTAGAAGATGCTTTTGTATTTCAACATGCAGATTAGTAACTTTCCCAAGACCTTCCAAACAGAACCAAAACTCCTCAAAAGTGGAGCCAAGCACAGCTGTGGACCTTGTGGTGTAGCCCAGGATGCTCAGCCCAAAGCCCCCCATCCCTGCTCAGCTGTGTGACCTGGGCAGCTGGCTGAACCTCTCTGGGTGGCATCTGTCCAATCTGCATCTGCCAACTTGCCACGGTCCCTTATCTTTTGAGAGGGAGTCTTGCTGTGTCACCCAGGCTGGAGTGCAGTGGCGAGATCTCTCACCCAATCCTTACCCAGCAAGTCTTTTTACTTCCTCCGGGCTCCGCACCTGTTTCCTGTACCTCCCACCTATGTTTCCTGTATCCCCCCCCTTACAGCACTGAAACCTTCAGCCTGGTTTCCTCTCACCATGGAGGGGAAAGGAGAATCCCTACTCTTAACCTGCACCTGCCCTCGTCTCCGAGACAGCAGATGTCTCCACCTCCACCTCGCGCATGTCTCACCTGGAAGCCCCAGCCTCGTAGCTCTACCCACTGGTCTCAATTCCCTACAGTCAACAGCAGGGAAGACCCACAGGGCAGGAGGCATAGGGAAGGCATTGCCTTAAGGAGCTCAGGGACCCTGGGCCCAATCCTTGTCGCATTATAAGCCTCAGTTTCCTCATCTGCAAAATGGGTGTGATGCCCTTGTCCATCCACCAAGCAGTTGTAAGGGTAGCATTGAGTTTACAGGTAGAAGGTTTGGCCCTGGTCTGGACACGCAGGAAACACTGCCGTCTCTGTCCCCATCCTGGACAGCCATTCCTTTCCCCCAACCCCCAGAGATGATCACGCCAGCAGGTGGACCAGAGGGCGCACATTAGGGAGTAGGGCCTGGTCGGGGGCGGGGCCAGGCTGGGAGAGGGCGGGGCCTGACCAGGAGGAGGTGGGGCCTTGCTAGAAGGGGCGGGGCCTCACCAGGAGGAGGTGGAGCCTGACTGGGAGGAGGTGGGGCCTGACTGGGAGGAGGTGAGGCCTGGCTGGGAGGGGTGGGGCCTGACCGTGCAGTTGTACTTGACGCAGTCGTCCCAGAAGCTGCTGGCCGAGAATTTCTTGCGGAGTACGACTGTCAGCCCATAGATGAGACACTGCCCCACACCCATGATGTTTCCTGCAGAGGGTGGCCTCGGTGAGGGGTCCCCCACCCCCACCCACCATTCCCTACCCAGGCTGCCCCATAGTACCTGCCGAATGGTACAGGGGCAGGCAGTCATAGAGCACGTCAGCCGCCTGCATGCAGTAGGCGTGGTGGCCGAAGGCTGCGATGCGGTAGTACCTGCGGGAGGGAGGTGGAGCCGGGAGGGCAGGGGCTAGGACCTAAATCCCCCGGGGTATGGGCATGAAAAAGCATGCTGGGTGTGGACCCAGGCAGAGCTACACAACTCTGGGTTCACAGGCTGGCAGGAAGAAAACATGCAACGAAGAATTGGTGGTGGTGTTGGGTGTCAGAAGGGATATAGTCGGGTCAAGGGGCAGGGAGGCGCTGATGTTGACGCAGCCCGAGGGGTTGTGGGAGCCTGTCTGGGGAGGTGAAGCATGATCTGAGACCTAGCAAGAAAGAGCTGCAGGGGCAAGCTATGCGAGAATGCCCAGGCACAGAGCATGCAAGGGCCCTGAGGCTGGAAGGAATGTATGGGTTTGAGGAAGTTTGAGGACCTAAGGAGGAGTGAGCGAGGGGTGAAGGGGAGGAAAATGACATCAGGGTAGTGGCAGAGGCCACACGATCTGAGAGAGGGTTTTTTGTTTGTTTGTTTTTTGTTTTTTTAGAAGGAGTCTTACTGTGTCACCCAGGCTGGAGTGCAGTGGCGCGATCTCGGCTCACTGCAACCTTCGCCTCTGGGTTCAAGTGATTCTCCTGCCTCAGCCTCCTGAGTAGCTGGAATTACAGGCATGCACCACCACGCTCGGCTATTTTTTGTATTATTAGTAGAGACGGGGTTTCACTATATTGGTCAGGCTGGTCCCAAACTTCTGAAGTCAAGTGACCTACCTGCCTCAGCCTCCCAAAGTGCTGGGATTACAGGCCTGAGCCACCGCTCCTGGCCCAAAAGAGGGTTTTATTCTGAGGGTCAAGGTAAGTGCAGGGAAGTCTGGGGCAGGGGAGGTCTGATTTAGGATTTTGAGCCCTCCTGTGGCTGCTGGCAGAAGCTGGGCCATCGCAGGTGGAGGGGAGAGTTGGGGGAGCAGAATGAGCCCCAGGAGGGGCTGGCACAGGTCCAGGTGGGGGGCATGGAAAACAGTGGACAGACGGAGAAGACGGGTTTTGCTGATGGGCTGGATGTGGTGAACAGGTGGGGGAATGAGAGGGGCCCCCGAGTCGTGGGCACAGGGCAACCGGGTCCGAAAATGGGCCACGGGTGTGAAAATGGGTGTGATGCCCTTGTCCAGCCCCAAGCCCTTAGGGTTGCAATGAGTTTACACGTGGAGGGCTTAGCCCTGTTCTGGACACAGAGCAAGTGCTCAGGAAACATGGGCTGCCCTCTCTGTCCCCAGGGTAAGGTGGAGAGGCCCACCGACCCTACAGAGGCTGAGGGGCAGGTTGGGCTGGCAAGACAGCCTGGGTCACTCTCAGCTGCTGAAGGCGCTATGCCCGTGGGCCCCTCACCTGCTGTGCACGACGATGGCAGCCTTGGGCAGCCCCGTGGTCCCCGACGTGTAGATGTAGAAAAGACGATCTGCAGGAGACACAGGTGTTGGGGGTGGGGCCTGGGATTTGGGGCGCGGCCTGGGATGTGGGGTGGGAGTGGCCTGAGAGTTGGGGGCGGGGCCTGGCGGGTAGGGAACTGGGGATAGGGCAGGCATGGAAGGGTCCCACCCTTGACTCACCGTCCATGCCCTTGCTGGGGATCTGCGCCAAGGGGGCAGAGGAGGCCTCTTTCAGCAGCAGGTCCAGGAGGTGGGTGTCCGGCAAGACGCCCTCGGGCCCCAAGTCTCCGGAGCAGAACTTGATCAAACTTTTCCCCAGATGCCCGCTCACTTCGGCCACCGCTGTGGTCCCCAACACATGGGTATAGTCACCGCCAGACAGGCCCCCTCCAGAGGCCTGGGATGCACCAACTCCCTACTCGGGGCATACCCAGACCGTGCGCCTCATGGCCACGTCCAGGGCGGCCGCTTTCCGAGGCCTGGGGTGCAGCATCTCTCCGCCCGCCCAGGGGATGGCCCCAGGTCCCCGCCCACCTGATGCCCGCGCCTGGCCTCACCCGCTGCCATTTCGCCACCAAAGATGAGGGCCTTGGCGCCCGAGGTGCCCAGACAGAAGGCCAGGGGTTCACGCCGCAGGTTCACGTTGAGCAGTGCGGCCTCCACACCCGCCTTGGCCAGGCCCAGCCACAGCCCCACGAACTCAGGCCGGCCCTCCAGGAAGATGGCCACCACATCACCCGGCACGAAGCCCAGCTGGCAGAAGAGGTTGGCCACCGCATTGGAGTAGGCGTCCAGCTGCGCGAAGGTCCAGCACTTGCTGGTCCCGGCGTCCACCAGCGCCAGGCGCTCGGGCTGCCGCTGCACCACCGCCTGAAAGATGCGCGGGATGGTGTGGCCGGCGCGCTGGTGCCGCCGCAGCTCCAGGCGCACGCGGATCAGCACAGAGAGACCGCTGGGAGGGAGGACGGAGGGGACAGCGTCACTGGAGCCCTGCCCAGCCTGGCCTTCGGGAGCCTCAGCCTCCCCCCTGGAGGATCCCAGGGCAGCCAGGGGCTTTGATGAGGTCTATGGTGAACCTTTCGGTAGCTGGATCTCTCAGGGGACCAAGAGCAAGGGCCATCTACCAACCAGCCAGCAAGTAGGTAGATTCTCAAAGCATGATAAAGAAATCAGTCACCCTGTCCTCCCCCACACCCCCGCTGGCTTGGTGGCCTTGGTGGAGCTGGGGTCTGATCCCACCCTCCTTTCTGTCCCCTGAGACGTCTGAAGTACCTGACACCATCCCCCACTGCCTTCAACCTGGATTCTTCGTGCTCAGACCACCCCAACTAGGACCCCCAGGGTCCAGCCCCGAGCTGGGCAGCTGCTCTGCCACCAGGTCACTCGGTGGCACCAGGGACAGATGGCTGAAGCATCCAGCATGGGTGACCCCAATTGGGGAGTGGGTGCCCCTGCCCCAAGTAGGGCCAGGAGATGCACGAGTAGATTGGGGGTGTAAGAACGAATGCTAAGCCCTGCTAGAGGGTTCAACATTCCATTTCCCCACTCGCTAGTGAGTATAGAAGGCAGAGGCACCAGAGCCCCCAGTGAAAGGAGCGGGGCTCCTGCATGACTATATGGACGTGAGCGGGCACCACTTGCTGTTAGATAAAAGAGAATAAACTTTTTTGTTTTTTGAGATGGAGTCTCACTCTGTGGCCCAGGCAGGAGTGCAGTGGCGCGATCTCAGCTCATTGCAACCTCCACCTTCTGGGTTCAAGCAATTCTCCTGTCTCATCCTCCAAGTAGCTGGGATTACAGGCGCACACCACCATGCCCAGCTAATTTTTGTATTTTTAGTAGAGATAGGGTTTTATCATACTGGTCAGGCTGGTCTTGAACTCCTGACCTCAGGTGATCCACCAGTCCCCACTTACCAAAGTGCTGGGATTACAGGCATGAGCCATGACATCCAGCTGAGAATGAACTTTAAAAACAAACAAACAAACAAACAAGAAATGCTTTAGGCCAGGCACGGTGGCTCAAACCCGTAATCCCAGCACTTGGGGAGGCCAGGCGGGTGAATCACCTGAGTCAGGAGTTTGAGACCAGCCTGGCCAACATGGCGAAATCTCATCTCTACTAAAAATACAAAACTTAGCCGGGCATCGTGGCAACAGCCGCCTGTAATTCCAGGTACTCTGAAGGCTGAGGCAGGAGAATTGCTTAAACCCAGGAGACAGAGGTTGCAGTGAGCCGAGATCCCGACATTTCACTACAGTCTGGTCAAGAGAGCAAGACCCTGTCTCAAAAAAAAAAAAAAAAGAAAGAAAGAAAAAAGGAAAAAACTGCTTAGGTCACAGAACCTGGAAATTCAGAATTTCTTTATTTAGAAGTTGGAAAAAGTGAGTGGTCCTCACCTCTTCCTGGCTCCCTGCCGAACGCCCTGCACCCCTGACTCTGGGAACCAGTTACCTTGTGTTGGGCTAAGCCACTGGCATGTATGACGTGTTTGGTGCAGTACCTACCCCTGCCCAGCCCTGACCAACACAGGGCAGGGGCTCGACCCCACCTGCCTCTGATTGAGCCTGGCCCAGTCACCACCTCCCTCCAGCTTCCACATCAAAACCATCATCAAATCCATCCTTTGGATCTCCCTTGCCTCTCCCAAGGCTCCCCAAATCCCTGCAATGGCTCCTCACACCCCTAAACACGTTCACACTGGACCTCAGCACCAACGTTCACGCATCCTCTCTGTCATTCATTCATTCCCTCCTTCATTCATCATTCAATCCATAATTCATTCCATCTTCACTCCCACCTCACTCACTCTTTCCCTCCCTCATTCATTCCTTTTCTCCTTCACTCATTCAGTTTCTGTTTTTTTGAGACAGGGTCTCACTCTTGTCACCCAGACTGGAGTACATGATCATGGCCCACTGCAGACCTCCTAGGCTCAAGTGATCCTCTCGCCTCAGCCTCCCTAGTCACTGAGACTACAGGAGCACACCGCCATACCCAGCAACATTTTTGTATTTTTTGTAGAGATGGAGTTTCGCCATGTTGGCCAGGCTAGTCTCGATCTCCTGGGTTCAGGTCATCCTCTTGCTTCCGCCTCAAAGTGCTGGGATTACAGGCGTGAGCCACCACATCTGGGCTCATTCCATCCTTATTCATTATCTCCTTCACTCCTTCATTCCCTCCTTTGTTCATTTATTCCCACCCTCATGCATTTATTCCCTCTATCATTCACTCCCTCCTTTATTCTTTCTCTCCATTTATCAGTTACTCCCTCTTTCATTTATTCGTTCCCTCCTTCATTCATTCAGGCAGCCAGTGCATACCAGTGCCTGTTGTGTTTTAGGCACTGTTTTCAGCTCTGGGGACAGAGCACCCAGACCACCATGCCCCACCCTCTGGGGTTCACAGTCCTCTGGGGAGAGAGACCCCTTCCATGTACATGACTGAATACCAGACAGTGCTGGATGGTGACAAGACTGCAAGGGGTGATGTGGTCAGTCACGTGGACCAGGGGCAGAAGCAGGGGAGGCCCGTGAGAGAGGTAGGTGGCATCTGAGCAGGGCCCGGTGAGGCAAAAGGGAGCAGCTGTGGGTACATCCAGAAGGAAGCCAGTGCAAAGGCCCTGGGGTGGGAACAGGCTTGGGAATGGGGCACAGCTGAGGAGCAGAGTGGAGGGGGGAATCAGGGGAAGGCGAGATGAAAGGGGGATGAGGTGCGCTCACAGGCCCCAGGAGGGGTTCACAATGAAAACTGTGGAGACAGGAGGGTGGTGGGGTCTGTAGGGGAGAGCCTCTGGGGTAGAGGGCCAGGATTTTCATGAGACATCCTGCATGGGTCAAACCATTTATCCTGGAAGCTCCTAAAAGGCACCTCTGGTTGCTTAGGGGATATGATCAGGCTGCTGAGCTCCTAGTGACCATGCCTCCCTACCCCCGGTGACCACAAGCTCACTGAGCTGAGCAAAGCCCCCCTACACCCACCCACTCACTGAGCACCCCCAGCATCCTCATCGCCTCCCTCAGGAAGCCTTCCAGGCACCACATGGCCCATGCATGCTTACTGTTCCCCCATCACAGCTCTCCCTAAATGGGGCCAGGCATGGTCAGTGGGGCACGCTGGTCTCAGGGAGTTCTCTTGTCCATCCTGGGAGCCCTCCCTATCCCCCTTCACTCTTCCCTCAAAGCCTTGCGCAAAGCCCCTGGATCATGGGTCTATTTCCCCCTCATTCATTCCCTCACTTCACTCATTCATTCCCTCCTTTGTTCATTCATTCCCTCATTCACTCATTCCCTCATTCATTCATTCATTCTTCACTCATTTCCTTCATTCATTCATTCCCTCCTTCACTCATTCCCTCATTCATTCTTTCAGTCCCTCCATCACTCACTTATTCACTCATTCATTTCCTCCTTCATTATTCATTCATTCCCTCCGTCATTCAATGGCACCCAGGAGATCTATGCGTCTGTGTGTCTCTAGCATCTGTGCACCTGCTGGAACATGTGCTCAGTCAACAGAGGCTGGACCAATGTTCATTTCATGCCCCTGAATCCAGCACCTAGGGCACCTGCCCTCCCTAGCAGCCAGCTGCAGAAGCATGAACTCTGATTCTTGAAATGGTGAGCACCTACTGAGAGCCAGGCCCACGCTAGCTGAGACCCTGTGGTGATAGAGACAGACCCTCCTCCCACTCCATTCTCTCCCCTACCTTTTTTTTTTTTTTTTTTTTTTGAGACAGAGTCTTGCTCTGTTGCCCAGGTTGGAGTACAGTGGTATGATGATACCTCACTGCAACCTCCGCCTCCCATATACGAGTGATTCTCCTGCCTCAGCCTCCCAAGTACCTGAGACTACAGGTGTATGCCACCACATCTGGCTAATTTTTGTATTTTTAGTAGAAATGAGGTATCATTATGTTGCCCAGGCTAGTGTCGAACTCCCGAGCTCAGGTGATCCACCTGCCTCATCTTTCTAAAGTGCTGGGACTACAGGAATGAGCCACGACGCCCAGCCATTTCTCCCCTCTTCATCTCCCCCATCTCCCCTCCATCTTCCTTCAGCTTCAGCTTCCTCTCCCTCCTCCCCTCTCTCCACCTCCCTCTCCCTAGCTCACTTCAGCCACATCCAACTTTTCACTGTTGCTTGAACACACCCAGCATGTTCTGTTCCTGCCTCAGGGCCTTTGCACATTCTGTGCCCTCAGCCGGGAACACTCTTCCCCAACATCCGCATGACTCTTCCCCTAGGGGCTGGCTCAACTGTCAGCTTCCCAGGTGGCTATTCTTTTTTTTTTTTTTTTGAGACGGAGTCTCGCTCTGTTGCCCAGGCTGGAGTGCAGTGGCATGATCATGGCTCATTGCAACCTCCACCTCCCAGGTTCAAGTGATTCTCCTGCCTCAGCCTCCCAAGTAGCTGGGATTACAGGCATGCGCCACCACGTTCGGCTAATTTTTGTATGTTGGCCAGGCTGGTCTCAAATTCCTGACCTCAGGTGATCCGCCCACCTCGGCCTCCCAAAGTGCTGGGATTACAGGTGTGAGCCTCCGCACCGGGCCTCAGGTGGCCATTCTTGGACCCCCATCTGTTATTGATCCACTTCCTACATTCCCTTTGCTTGTCCCTGCTATATTTTTTCCTCCACGGCACTTCTAGTCTTCAAATGCCATGTTCAATGTCCTCATTTACCACCCTGTCCTTGACCTGTCTCTCCCTGCTCTGGGCAGACAAGGGCTTGCATCTGTTACATTCTAGCCCCAGAGAGACAGCAGAGGAGGAGACAGTCCAAGACCCTGCCCTCCTGGAGCACAGAGAGCTTGCTACAAATAATCTCTAGGGAAGAGAGGTGTCTAGGGCTCTCACATCAGGCTCGAATCCTGCAGACCTAGGAGAGAGCAGTCACCCCAGCCCCCGCCCCATCTCAGGACCCTGGGCAGGTTCTGGCCCACCAGGTCTCCCTGTGGGGACCTGCCCTGCTGCTCTCTGGGTTGCTCACAGGCTGCTGATGAATTAACATTTCCAATTGGAGAGTTCCCTGCTTAAGAGGAGACCTTCAAAAAATGTCAAACGGGCCAGGCACAGTGGCTCACACCTGTAATCCCAGCACCTTGGGAGGCTGAGGCGGGTGGATCACGAAGCCAAGAGATCGAGACCAGCCTGGCCAATATAGTGAAACCCTATCTCTACTAAAAATACAAAAATTAGCCAGGCGTGGCGGCGCCTGTCTGTAGTCCCAGCTACTGGGAAGGCTGAGGCATGAGAATCACTTGAACCCAGGAGGTGGAGGTTGCAGTGAGCTGGAGGTTGCAGTGAGGTGGAAGCTGCAGTGAGCCAAGATTGCGCCACTGCACTCCAGCATGAAGACAAAGGGAGACTCTATCTCAAAAAAAAGAAAAAAAAAAAAAAAGTCAATCAGCCAGACAGGTTTGCTGGCTCATGCCTGTAATCCCAGCACTTTGGGAGGCCGAGGTGGGAGGATTGCTTGAGCCCAGCAGCTCGAGACCAGCCTGGGCAACGCGGTGAAACCCTGTCTCTACTAAAAATACAATAATTAGCCAGCGTAGTGGCATGTGCCTGTAGTCCCAGCTACTCGGGAGGCTGAGGCAGGAGGATTGCTTGGGCCCGGGAGGTGGAGGTTGCAGTGAGCCATGGTAGCATCACTGCAATTGATCCGGGATGACTGAGTAAAACTTCAAGAAAAAAAGAGAAAAATGACAATAGAAATATATGTCTCAAAGATATTTTTTAAAATAGGCCAGGCTCATGTCTGTAATCTAAGCACTTTGGAAGGCAGAGGTGGGCGGATCACTTGAGATCAGGAGTTAGAGACCAGCCTGGCCAACATGGTGAAACCCCATCTCTACTAAAAATGCGAAAATTAACCAGACATGGTGGTGTATGCCTGTAATCCCAGCTACTCGGGAGGCTGAGGTAGAAGAATCACTGGAGTCTGGGAGGTGGAAGTTGCAGTGAGACGAGATCGTGCCACTGCACTCCAGCCTGGGCGACAGAGTGAGACTCAAAAAAACAAATTTTTTTTAGTTAAAAAAATTTAAAAATTGGCATCTTAAAGTCACATGGGGTGCTGTTCATTGTAGCTCCCCAAGAGCAGAGCGGGCTGGGCGTGGTGGCTCACCCCTGTAATCCCAGCACTTTTGGAGGCCGAGGTGAGCGGATCGTTTGAAGACAGGAGTTCAAGACCAGCCTGGCCAACATGGCAAAACCCCGTCTCTACCAAAAATACAAAAATTAGCCGTGCATGGTGGCAGGTGCCTGTAATCCCAGCTATTCAGAAGGGTGAGGCAGAAGAATCGCTTGAATCTGAGGCAGAGGTTACAGTGAGCCAAGATTGCGCCACTGCACTCCAGCTGAGCCACAGAGCAAGACTCCATTTTGTTTTTTTAGATAATCGCTAAGTCTCACAAGACTCCGTTTAAAAAAAAAGAAACAATAGAAATATGAAATATGTCTCAAAAATTTTAAAAATAAAAGGGTCGTCGTATTAAAGTCGCATGTGGGAAGTAACGGCACTATTTACTGTAGCTTCCAAAGTGCAGAAGATCAGAAAAACACCACACGCCCCACAGCAGGGAAGGGATGGCCTACACAATGGCTTGATTTTACCACAGAAGACAGGGCAGCCCGCACAAGAATCGGGCCCCCCACCGCAGGCTGATGACTAACGGGGCTCAAAGCATGTAGGAAAATTCAGTGATTTCATGGCAAAGAGCAAATCCAGTACAAAGACATTGACTGGCCTTTGTGCCTCCCTGTGTCTCCAAAGCTGCCAGTAAAGGGATTTTTTTGGTTTTGTTTTGTTTTGTTTTGTTTTTGTAGAGAAGGGATCTCATTTCGTTGGCCAGGCTGGTCTTGAACTTCTAGCCTCAGGTGATCCACCTGCCTTGGCCTCCCAAAGTACTGGGATTACAAGTGTGAGTCACTGTGCCCAGCTGAGAATCTTTTAACGTTTTATTTTTTAGAGACAGGGCCTCACTCTGTCACCCAGGCTGGAGTATAGTGGCGCCATCATAACTCACTGCAGCCTCGAACTCCAGGGCTCAAGTGATCCTCCAGCCTCAGCCTCCTGAGTAGCAACCATTCACCACCATTCTCAAACACACACAGAGAGGTGAAAAATTGGAATTGCCAACATGCATGTTCCCATCTGAAGTCAACAAGGCAACACTCTGCCTTTTTTTGGGGGCGGGGACAGAGTCTCGCTCAGTTGCCCAGGCTGGAGTGTGGTAGTACAATCTCAGCTCACTGCAACCTCTGCTCACTGCAGCATCTGCCTCCTGGGCTCAAGCAATCCTTCCATCTCAGCCCCCTGAATAGCTGGGACTACCGGTGTACACCACCACACCTGGCTAATTTTTGTATTTTTGTAGGGACGGGTTTTGCCATGTTGCCCAGGCTGGTCTCAAACTCCTGGGCTCAAGCGATCCTCCCACCTCAGCCTCTCAAAGTGTTGGGATTACAGGCATAAGCCACCACACCTGGCCCACTCTGCCTCCTTAATTCGGTTCTCACATTGTAAACAAGCACATTTTTCAGTCTATTTACTGTCATGTTTTTTGCATTTTTGTGCCTTTTTTTTTTTTTTTAATTTTGAGACAGAGTCTTACTCTGTCGCCCAGGCTGGAGTGCAGTGGTGTGACCTCAGCTCACTGCAACCTCCTCCTCCCAGGTTCAAGCCATTTCTCCTGCCTCAGCCTCCAAGTAGCTGGAATGACAGGTGTCTGCCACCACACCCAGCTAATATTTTTTTTGTATTTTTAGTAGAGATGAGGTTTCACCATGTTGGCCAGGCTGGTCTCGAACTCCTGACCTCAGATGATCCACCCGCCTCGGCCTCCCAAAGTGCTGGGATTACAGGCGTGAGCCACCACGCCCAGCCTGGAACACCTATTATACACCCAATTCTGCTCTGAAGGCTTCCTGTGAGTGAACTTGACAGAGCATCCCTAGAACCCCATGATGGGGTACAAATGTTCCAGCCATGGGGAGAGGGCTGTTATTGGGGGAGTAACCACAGCAAACAGCCCCTGGCAGCAGGCTCCCCGTCTAGAGGCAACAGAACAAGAAACAGGAACTGAGGCCACAGCTGGTCACTCTCAGGCAAACGCCAGGGCTAGATGCAGGATCACGAGGATTCGTCCCCAGCCTCTTGCTCTCTCGGTCTCACTCATTCTCTCTCAAGGACGCCCACGCGGGTAGGCAGTGGATTCTGGCGCTTGGTTCCAGCCACATGCCTGGGCAGCCCTGCCTGGCAGCTGCTCAAGCCATCCCCCACCCCAGGGACAATGAGCCCACTGTCCGGCTCTGGGCTCAGGACTCCGGGGCGGAAGACATCAACAAGGATGAATACGATCAGATTTCATGCAGGAAGTACAGGGCACGTTAGGAGAGCCAGGGCAGGGTGCTGAAATATTTTCTGAAGCCAGGGTCTAAATTTAGCACCCCCACCATATCAGTGTGGTGCAGTGGCTAAGAACACACACTCTGGAGTCCTATCCCTCCCCTGCTGTGTGTTCCTGGGCAAATGACCTCCCCTCTCTGTGCCTGGGTTCTCTCACATGTAAAATGGGATTTGTCAATATCCCTTCACTTCTCGAGACAGAGTCTTGCTCCCTCGCTCAGGCTGGAGTGCACAGGGCAATCATAGCTCACTGCAGCCTTGACCTCCTGGACTCAAGCAATCCTCCCACCTCAGCCTCCTGAGTAGCTGGGACCTCAGGAGAGCACCACTCCTCCAGCTGATTTTTTGTGTGTAGAGATGGAGTCTCATCATGTTGCCCACACTGGTCTTGAACTCCTGGCCCCAGGAATTCCTCCCACCTTGGGCTCCCAAAGTGCTGGAATTACACACATGAGCCTCCGCACCCAGCCTCCATCACTTCTGATGCATTCTATTCATTAGAAGGGAGTCACTAGAGCTGGGCGTGGTGGTTCAGCCTGTAATCCCAGCACTTTGGAAGGCCAAGGCCGGCAGATCACCTGAGGTCAGGAGTTCGAGACCAGATTGCCCAACAGGGCAAAAACTTGTCTCTATTAAAAACACAAAAAAATTAGCTGGGCATGGTGGCAGGCACCTGTAATCCCAACTACTCGGGAGGCTGAGGCAGGAGAATCGCTTGAACCCGGGAAGTGGATGTTGCAGTAAGCCAAGATTGCGCCACTGCACTCCAGTCTGGGCGGCAGAGAGAGACTCCATTCCAAAAAAAGAAAAAGGCCAGGTGCAGCAGTGACTCATGCCTGTAATCCCAGCACTTTGGGAGGCCGAGGTGGACGGAACACAGGTCAGGAGTTCAAAACCAGCCTGACCAACGTGGTGAAACCCCTGTCTCTACTAAAAATACAAAAATTAGCCAGGCATGGTGGTGCATGCCTGTAATCCCAGCTACTTGGGAGGTTGAGGCAGGAGAATCGCTTCAACCAGGGAGGTGAAGGTTGTGGTGAACTGAGATTGCGCCACTGCACTCCAGCCTGGGCAACAAAAGCAAAACTTTGTCTCAAAAAAAGAAAAGAGAAGAAAGAAAAGAAGAAAGAAAAAAAAGAAGAAAGAAAGAAACGAAGGCAGGTAGGTCGGGCGCAGTGGCTCATGCCTATAATCCCAGCATTTTGAGAGGCCAAAGTG